>JACXGM010035578.1:0-11637 GCA_016801145.1 Umbra pygmaea | reverse complement strand
TAATATTCTGGTAATCTTTCTCCTCTTCCATTGTAAATCAAATCAATGTATATAATACCTGTGTTTCCATCAAATATAGAATAAAGGTGAAACGACCCAGGCCCAGCAGTCCGAAGACATTGAAGAGGCCGTAGGTGGTGATGACTTATCGGATGAAGCTTGTGCATCGCCAGTAGCAACACTGGTAAATATATACAGACATCCTGTTTTGTCATGCTTCGTTTTCAGAAGAAAATTAATATGTATGTTTGAGTCCGGCTACACAGTAATGTGGCCTTATTTTGTTTTTTCTTTCTGTTTTTAGAAGTGGGCAAAGCTTTCTGCCCTTGAGGAGCTTTTTGCAGAGGAAGACATGGCGATTGAAATAAGAACGATGAGCACAGCTAGCACCTTAGAGAAGATTCAGGAGGAGATTCACCTCTACAGAGGTTTGCCATCTACACTCTCCACAGTGAATCCAGCGACTTGGTGGTGGAATATGAAGGACACTCTGCCAATGCTATGCAGCTTGGCAGTCAGGTACCTCTGTGTACAAGCCTCATCGACGCCCTCAGAGCGTACATTTTCTACTGCTGGGGACACCATTAGCCAGGAGCGGGCCTGTCTGTTGCCAGAAAAAGCAGACATGTTGATCTTTCTGAAAAAAAACTGCTGAGCGTTTAGTAACAATGCAGTTTGAGTTTGCACTAAAAATCATTGTTTGCATTCTTTGCACTTAAGTTAGTTCTCCATTAGTTCAATGTTGACAACAGGGCAGTCACGATGTTGACAACAGGGCAGTTTATTGTTAAAGGTTTGTGTAATTATGCAGTTTGCACTGAAGTTTATGTTTACATCCCTTTGCCATTTTAGTTAGTTCAATATTAGCCTGTACACAATGTCATTTGTTTATTTATTATTTATAATATGTTCATGTTGTGGCAAAAGGTTTATCTTTTTTTGTTAATTTTGGCCAAGTTTGGATTGATACCAATCTTGACTGGCGCACCCCTCTCCAAAACCACAACCAGTTTTATAAATGTTAATCTGACTGAGCAGTGTTACCAGATTTTTGTTGAAAAGGTTGTAATTCACAATTAAGGTGGAAAATAAAAGTTTTTTGTTTAATGTACTTTTGTTGAAGTTGAAATTTAATACATATGGTATCGAAAAAAGTATCGTTAAGTATCGGTATCAAAAATGAGGTATCGAAATTGGCACCGGATCGAAAGATTTTGAACGATGCCCAGCCCTAGACACGGGACAGTTCTTTTTGTCTTCCGTCAAAGGCGTCATATAACCTTTGACTGCTCTAGTTGCTCTAAGTTCAGGGAACCGCCAAACATAACACAATTAAAGTTATAATTTTTATTATGATATTATTATAATTTTTAACAATGCATACTTTGTTAGTGAACATTTTTTCCCTGCTTGAGACGCTAGATTGGAAGGTTGTCATTGACGATGATAACAACACCCATGATCCCACGCTACTTCTCGATGTCATCCAATACATCTTTTGCTATTGTTTTGATAGAGAGACCACTAGCGGCCAAACACTACATATTGTACGTTTAAGGTACCCTTGTGTCTAGATTGTTATGGCAATTTTGATTTACAGAGGCAGAATTTTGTACACAGAAAAACAATATATATGACGTTTTCAATTAACTGTGAGAATGAAATTTTATCTACAAGATACCATGTTTGCATTCAAAATAAGTTGAGTTACCCTTTAAATAAACGTCTGGTGTTTATCCACTTGATCTCCCATTCAAAATATTCACAGAAATCGAACCATTAATTGTAAAATTATTAAGTAAAATTATTGAAAATAATAAATGTGAAAGAATTTAAATAAATGTTATTGACACCCCTAAAAAACAATTATTGCAACCCTAAAAAGTCCACTTGCCATCGTTTCTGATGCTAGAGCACCCCCCGCTGGTGTGTCGGGCTTCCAGCGCTCAGGGACCCCTGCCTACTGAAACCATTGTTTCAATTACAGCTCCCTCATCAGTGCTAACAAGGTCCACCTGTGTCTTTCCCAACAGATATAAGGCAGCCATTCCATGAGGGAGCTGGGTGATATTGCACTTACTTTGTATGTGTGTTTAGACTGGCGAGTTATTGTTCTTTTCCTGTTCTTCCACGCCTTTTGTTTTCAGGCCAGTATACTCCTGTGTGTGTTAATTGAACTGGACCTTTGAACTAAAATATATATATATATATATATATGAACTGTGAGCTGTTACAGGGTGTTACTCCTGTGTGAACTATTTAGTGTTATACTGTGAGCGTTCATTGCTGAACAAACAAATGACACCACTTACCTGCATTTGACTCCTCACTCTACTCACCACGTCACATAATATCCCACCTTCTTCACAATGGAGTTGAGACAACCTGACCTCAACAGCATGGTAACCACCTTACAAAGCCACCACTCAATGCTGGAAAGACTTGGTCAGGCCATGGAACATGTGGTTCAAATTGTTACATGGCTAAAACAGAACGTTCCACCACCAGGAGCTGTTCAGACTATTCCACCTGTCGCTGCCTGACTTCCGGACCAGTCTCCCTCCACGACCTCAGTGCATCTGCCCTTTCCCCGGGATTGTGATGGGACATTGTCTCCGTGCCAGGGTTTCCTTTTACAACTGGGCCTTTATTTCACTACCACAACACCATCAGCCTCCAGACGGGACAAAGTATCAGCATTCATCTTCTAGCTCACCAGACTGATCTTAGTGTGGGCAAACACCATTTGGCGGGATAATAACCCAGTCATTAATGATTCGGAGACATTCACCCAGCTGGTCACATCCGTGTTTGACCACCATCCCGAGGGACGAGACGTTGGGGAGCTCCTGTACCACCTGCGTCAAGGGACCAGAACAAAGCATTGCAACAATTTCTTGGTTCTGCAAACTATTACAGGAGGTTTATTTGTGGTTTTGGCAAGGCGCCGGCTCTGATCGCATCCTTGCGGAGTGGTGGGCTGACTGGGTTGCGGTGGACCCCTGAGGTGGACAGTGCCTTCACCTCAGGGAAGGTTCTGTACTCATCTGCTCCTGTGTTGGCACACTCAACCCATCATTATACAGTGGAGAACAGTCCGATTGTGTCTGAGGCACCGGTGAGATGGAAACTGGATACTGAGATTTGCGCACAGATCCTACTCTTGCATGGTGCCCTGCAGATCGCCAGAATGTGCCTGTCATGATTAGAGATCATCTACTGGGACAATACCACTCCCTCCTCTGGTCATCCGGGCATCTGACTGGCAGATGTTGGTTAGCCAACCTCAGCTAATGATGTGAGGGCCTATGTTTGCTCCTGCTTGGTGTGCGTGCACAGAGTAAAGCTCTGAGGCATCTTCCTGCAGGAAAATTACTGATTTTCCTGTTCCACAATGACCTTTGTCATATTTGTCCATTGAAATATAAATATATAACAGATCTGCCGCCATCTGTGTGTAACACCTCAATCTTGGTAATTGTGGACAGGTTTTCAAAGGTTTGCCGCCTCCTCCCTCTGCCCAGATTACCTAGAGCCCTGCAGACCATAGAGGCCTTATTTACCCATGGCTTCCAACACTATGGCATCCCAGAGGACATTGTGTCCAACCCAGTGCTTGAAGTGGGGAAAAAAAGGTGCTGGTACTCCCTTGCATTGGCAAATCATTATGACATTTGAGATTTCTACAGTGAAAAACAAAACTTGGAGATATTCCTGGTACAACAACAATTTATTGTTATTTATAGCAACATAAATGTATTTATTTAAAGAAGTTGTGTGTGTTTTGTTCCTCACAGTATTATTGACGTCGGTGTCATTGACTAAGGTAACATTAAGGTTGGTAGCTGCAGACTCTTCATTAATGCTAGAAGTTCCACTCACATCAACCTTCAACGTCTATGGGGTTTTAGGTCCACCTGGCACAAAGTTGACCTTCTGGCCTCTGGAAAGGTCATAATTTGACCTACAGTGAAGTGCCTTTTGGACTCCAACATGGACTAATGAAATGCAACATCCTGGATCATTGAATTTTATGTTTTATTAAATGTTTATCCCAAAACAATATGTATATTTTATTGTTTTGTATGTGTAAAAGCATGTAAACCATGATGGATAAGGCTTTTTAATGCGTATTGTCAAGCCCCCAAGGCTCCTGGACCAGTGTGCAAAGTTTGGAGGCCATACAAACAAGTCAACATCAACATGCTGCACCCATTTCTTACAATATTTCTATACATTTTTGCAATCCCAGTTATTTTTTACTTCCTGTCTGTAACGTGTTTAGTAAAAAAGGTGTCTATAAAACATGACCAACTTTGAGTCGTTATAGCTCACCCACAGGGATGAGCCACCACTCATTCTTTTTGTCTGATCTTCCTCTTTCCAAAGGTACCAAGTATGTACGGTTTGCGCTTGACACTCTAGAACATCGGGAGACTGTTACAGGTTTTAATTAACGTTTGTTTGAAGCTCATGAAACATACCCAATGTTTCTGGTTGGACTTGGACCTCTGTTGATGTGTCAGGCTCTGGCACATATGTTCTTTTAGTACCTTTCTAAAGCCAGACTAGCATAATGACTTAAAAAAGACACACTTCTTTTTAGTTTCTAGGTTTTCAGCAGTGAAAAATATGTTACGGTAGTGGACAGCACTTTTGAACTAGCGTCCATGGAGAAGCAAACTTTTGATAGGGTGGGCCAACTGCTTGCCTTTAAGTGATTCGTCAAGAGATCTGAAGTAAGTCTCGAGGTGCCCTCTGGGTAGTTTATGTAACGTTAGGATTATTACCAATCTTTCTGACACTGACACTTTCTCTGTCAGTGGTTGCATACTGGCTACATGCGAGAGACATCGGTACGCAAGAAAAAGTGCAGGTACGTTTAAGAGTAAAATTTAGAGGTTCGGGTACTGCGTACCGTTGAGTACCATCCCACTTCGAGCACTGGTCTGACCATGGCCCACAGTTCACCTCTTGCATATGGAAAGCATTCATGGAGAGTTTGGGGATCACAGTGAGTCTTACCTCCAGGTTCCATCTGGAGGCCAATAAATAGGCAGGTGGAGCACATGAACCAAGAAGTGTGTAGGTTCCTGCAATCCTACTGCATTGGGCAGAGTATGCCCAGAGTTCACTTTTCTATTCCTCCACCCAGCTAAGCCCTTTCCAATGTGTTTAGGGTACCAGCTGCTCATGGCAGACCGAGGCCCCCGTGGTTGATGAGTGGTTCTGGCACACAGAGGAAACATGGAACGCTGCCCATGTACGCCTTCAGCATGCCGTGCACTTCCACAAGACCCAAGCTTAACGTCACCACGGGGCCACTCCTGTCTATCATGCTGTGCGTGCCATCCTTGATTCGAGATGGTGACGGGACGGCTTCCAGTACATTGGGGATTGTGTTGGACCAGGCGAGCAGTACTAGGTCCCGGCCCGGGATATGTTAGACCCCAACCTCCTTTGCGAGTTTCATCTGTGTCGGCCAGATCGACTGCACCGTGCGTTGGGGGGGTACTATCATCGTTTCTGATCCTGGAGCACCCCCTGCTGGCAAGTCGAGTATCCGGTGCTCAGGGTCCCGTGCCTACTGAAACCACGGTTTCAAATATAGCTCCCTCATCAGTGCTAACATGTTTTACCTGTCTTTCCCAACAGATATAAGGCAGCCATTCCATGAAGGAGCTGACTGATATTGCACTTACTGTGTATATGTGTTTAGACTGGCGTGTAACTGTTGTTTTGTAGCAACTGCGTTGCAATGTACGATTCAATAAGTCACAGGTGTCCTGTTCAGTGTGTGGTCTGAATAGCAGAAATGCCAGAAGGTACTTTGATGCAGCAAGGTCCCGAGAGCTGTTATAGAGGCAGGGTTAGCCGCTAAATTTAGCTAGCTAGCTAATGATGTGCTACTGTACAGCTGCTGATCTGCTAGTTACTGTAGCTACTAATGCTAGGTCCGATGTTCTGGACAGTAGCAAGCCAGGCTATCCGAGGCTGCTAGGTTGCTCACGGTGAAATCATTGCGTTGAAAATCCTCCCGTAGTCGGAGCACATGTGAGGAATACATCTACAATGCAGTTGATTGGGATATTCTGGTCGTCAGCAGCAGTAGATGCCTTGGAGCTGGATCCCTTCGTCAGTTTGGTGGAGAGGTAAGACACGCGCAGGGCTAGATGGTACTAATGCCAGGCTGTTTGGTATAGAATAATCCGGAGGCTGAGTTATAAAAAGTTTAATCCAATAGGTATAGTAGTCTGTTGTACATAGAGTTGAATGGGGAGTTGGAATACAGGCTGGCTAGCCGGGTTGTTCAGGCTAAAAGATGATTATAGTTATGTTTGTTATTGATTAGCCAGTTAGCCAAGGCTGGTTAGCTAGCTATCGACCGTAGAGTCTTCAAGTGGTGTGAAAATAGCAGATTCTATTCACAGTAAAGGTGAGTGACCGGAGAGTGTGCAGCATTTCATATACAGTAGATGTAATGTGATGAAAAAGAAAACAAAACCTTTGACAAATCAAGAAAAAAACAATAAGACAAAGACTATGTACACAGAACAGACTGAAGACACGCCTCACAAGTTACGCCATCTTAGAATAATCTGCATTCCAAATTATTATGCAAATGATATTTTACACTGATTTTCCTAAATAGTTGATGCAAATGATAGTCAGTATAATTTCCAAGACACCAACCGTTAGGGTGTAATTTGAATTTCATTGAACAAACCACCCAACAGTATTTAAAACTCAAAATGCACTGTTCCAAAATATTATGCATAACAGAGTTTCAAAACATTTTATAGGTTGTAAAGAATATTTACTGAAATCAAAAGCTATTTCAATCAAACACAACTTCACAACATGTTAACATAGGACTGGTTCATTGATATAACCTTCACAATTCTTTCATCCAATGAACTTGTGATTTTATGGAGAGTTTCTGCTTGAATTTTTTTGCAGGATGTCAGATTAGCCTCCCAGAGCTGCTGTTTTGATGGAGAAAACGCCTCCCACACTCATAGATCTTTTGCTTGAGGATGCTTCAAAGGTTCTCAATAGGGTTGAGGTCAGGGGAGGATGGGCGCCACACCATGAGTTTCTTTCCTTTTATGCCCATAGCAGCCAATGACACAGAGGTATTCTTTGCAGCATGAGGTGCATTGTCATGCATGAAGATGATTTTGCTACGGAAGGCAGAGTTCTTCTTTTTGTACCATGGAAGGAAGTTGTCAGTCAGAAACTCTATATACTTTGCTGAGGTCATTTACACACCTTCAGGGACCCTAAAGGGGCCTAATAGCTCTCTTCTCTTGATTCCGGCCCAAAACATGACTCTGCCACCTCCTAGTAGCTTTATGCACAACTGCAAGCCTCTGAAGGATGCTACACCTTGAGGTTCACAGGACTCGAGGCACCAGCAGCTTTAAATATCTGTTTGCTACTTTGTAATGGCATTTTAGCAGCTGCTGTCTTAAGAGGCTCCTCTGTCCTCCACTCATTACCTGTATTAATGGCACCTGTTTGAACTTGTTATCAGTATAAAATACACCTGTCCACAACCTCAGTCACACTCCAAACTCCACTATGGCCAAAACCAAAGAGCTGTCAAAGGACACCAGAAACAAAATTGTAGACCTGCACCAGGCTGGGAAGACTGAATCTGCAATAGGTAAGCAGCTTGGTGTGAAGCAATCAACTGTGGGAGCAATTATAAGAAAATGGAAGACATACTAGACCACTGATAATCTCCCTCGATCCGGGGCTCCACACAAGATCACATGGGGTCAAAATGATCGCAAGAACAATGAGCAAAAATTACAGAACCACACGGGGGGACCTAGTGAATGACCTGCAGAGAGCTGGGACCAAAGTAACAAAGGCTACGTCTGAGGTTTGCTAGAGAGCATTTGGATGATCTAGAAGAGGATTGGGAGAATGTCATATGGTCAGATGAAACCAAAATTGAACTTTTTGGTAAAAACTCAACTTGTTTGGAGGAGAAAGAATGCTGAGTTGCATCCAAAGAGCACCATACCTACTGTGAAGCATGGGGGTGGAAACATCATGCGTTGGGCCTGTTTTTCTGAATAAATGGGGCCATGTATCGTGAGATTTTGAGTGAAAACCTCCTCCCATCAGCATGGGCATTGAAGATGAAACGTGGCTGTGTCTTTCAGCATGACAGCAATCCCAAACACACCGCCCGGGCAACAAAGGAGTGGCTTCGTAAGAAGCATTTCACGGTCCTGGAGTTGCCTAGCCAGTCACCAGAACGCCAGCCTATAGAAAATCTTTGGAGGGAGTTGACAGTCTGTGTTGCCCAGCGACAGCCCCAAAACATCACTGCTCTAAAGGAGATCTGCATGGAGGAAAGGGCCAAAATACTGGCAACAGTGTGTGAAAACCTTGTGAAGACTTATAGAAAACGTTTGAACTCTGTTATATACCCTTTATTGGGTATATAACAAGTATTGAGATTAACTATTGTTATTGACCAAATACTTACTTATTTTCCACCATAATTTACCAATAAATTCATTAAAAATGCAACAATGTGATTTTCTGGATTTTTTTTCTAAATTTGTCTCTCATAGTTGAAGTGTACCTATGATGAAAATTACAGGCCTCTCTCATCTGTTTACTTAGGAGAACTTGCACAATTGGTGGCTGACTAAATACTGTTTTGCCCCACTGTAAAAGTACAGTTACTTTTCCCAAAATTTACTTAAGTAAAAGCACCATCTGAAAAAACTACTCAAATAATGTAGGAGTAAATTACTATTTGAGTATTAGTTACATATTTTGTTCCACACATTAACAGCATCAGTAACAACAACAAATTATAATTTAAGAGTGTACAAACACAGACTGGATTTTTTTATGTTCGACTCGTCATTTGTTTTCCAGAGTCAGCCTATAGTAATGCAGAATAGAAAACCAAAATCAATTACAAAAATAATGATACTGTATTAGTAAAAAAAGTTATGAGGTTAAGTATGAGTCAACAAAGTCTAATTTTTGTATTAAGTATAAGCTGGTTTACAAAGTTTTTGCCTCCTGGTCTGGCTCATTTACTAGTAAAGATGAATCCTGCACAAAATACAGATGTGTTTTCTTCCTCTCTGTCAGTCTCCAATGCCTGCTCTGGCCTCTCTCTCCACCAGCTAGATCTCGCTGCTCTGCACTAATGTGAAACACTGCAAATAACTATTGCTGTCACATGAATCACAACAATGGTTACAGCAAGTGTGCAAGTACTAAATATGGGACTATGCATTTAACATTTCAATTACAAATATATCTGTCTGTGTCTTTTTAATGAACAAGGTGCCTCTACAGTTAGTTTAGTAAAAGCTGTGAAGTTAGCTGCACAAACTCTACTCTAGCTAACCTTTCTGTATAACAAAGTTAATGTTAGTTCTTTGTTATGATGCATCAGTAGAAAAGCTAGCTAGCTAACTATGACAATGTCGGTTAGCTATGTTTTTGAGTAACCCAGAACATGTACTTGGCACACAGTTTCATCCTACCCTTTTTCTCACACATCAGTGGTGGGCCATTGTAAACAGACCAGGTGGAGAAGTGTGTGTGTCCAGCTTGAGAGAGCTGTATCTCCATTGATAATACAGGTAGCTTGAGTTGAGACCGGCAGGAGAAGGCATGCCTTATGTGGGCATGCCTTATAAGCAGACTTATAGGGGAGGGAAATGTCATGGTTCTGTCCACGTGAGCTGTCTTTCCTTCTCCTTTTGTGTGCCTTCCTCGCTTCTATCTCCTTTGTGTGTGTCTGGTCTGTTCTGTGTTTGTTTGTCCCCATCCTGCCACCAGATCCCATGATCCGTGCACACCATGAAGGCGCCCATTCCTGAGCACCAGTCCCCAGCAGTAAGCATCCCCTGCACCTGTTCCTCTGCCACACCTGGGCTGATTGCTGCTTTCCCTTTATTAGGGAGTTGACAGCGATCAGCCCTCATCGGATTTTTGTACTATACTGTATGTCAAATCTTGAGCTGTGCACTTATGGTGACGACTTATTATTTTACATACCCTGATTCTCAGTTCCTTTACTTTCAGTACCTGTCTGTGACAATAATTTGAAGCCCCTGGAAACCTGCCTGTTTGCTCCAGTCGCCGGAATAATACTAGTTTAGACAAATTACTGAAAACAATTAACAAGGTCAAATAAGTAGGTGAAATGTAACAGAGTAAAGAGTACATTATTGAAAAGAAAAAAATGTTTGATTAAGAGTAAAGAGTACAGCCCCCAGAAAGTAAGTAGAAGAGTACTAGTTCCTCTGAAACTGTACTCTTTTGCGTGACTTGTAATGTGTTACTACTCACACCTGTTATTTTGCATTGCATTCTGCCATTGAGCGTTTAAGTTACTTGAAAAGATTCAGTGCATAATCATGCTCTTTCTTATTCTACTTTCTGCTACCTAGACATAAAGAGCTCACACAATCAATAGTCAGATAAACCAGGACACAACATTGTAGAAATTCAGGTAAGGTTATATATTGTGTTAAAGAGACACTCAAGCCCTCAAACACCTCAAAATCATTTTCCAGGTCATTTTCATAATATACTAGTAAAAAACACATTTTCAATGCGTTCTGCACTTCCTAAGCTGTCCTCCATAAGTTTTTGAGTTCAATTGTCAGTGACGTCAATGACGAGTGAATAAAACTACAAGGGAGGAGATCATAAAACTGTGTACACTGTCCATGAATAGGCATACTGTGGTAAGGTGGGTGGCAGTATATGCACCTTTTAAGAGTGGGACAAGGAAATGTTTTTGCTTTCAACAATCGCTTGCTAAGATGATGACTACATCAGTTTGTTAGATCATTTGAGGTTTGACGCTCATATGGGCCGAAGTGTTTTTGAAAAAACAGCCAGGCCAGATGGAGGACCAAATTATCACAGGTAAGGAGCTGATTTACCCTCTTCTTGGCTGGGGTTAGCCGTTCTTAGCTCCAATGTAGCATATTGTAATTGTGTGAATACTTAGAGGAAAGAATGTAAAATGAATACAAATGGCTAACAAAATACTGCTAACTCTTGTTTTAAAGCCAGTGTGGTTGTATACTTTTTGGTGCAATTGTTTGGAAATACTGAATGAAAGATGAGTTAGAGCAATGGTTGAGTGGCTAACTGGCTATATAGTATGTTTTTATGGGGTTTCCTTCTAGCCAGCCCCAGGCCTATCTGGAGTGGAGGTAGCATCAGTATCTTTAACCCAGGTAGCAAAACTGATCCGGGCCGGATCTGGCCCGAGTGTCCCAAAATGTCTGGCCCAGATCCGGCCCCCAGATCCGGCCCAGTGTCAGATTGAATTACGGTCCAGATCTGGCCCGAGTACTCTGGCCCAGATCCGGGCACCCAAAACTTGGCCATATGTACCAGAATTTTTGTATTCTACCCCCCCATCCTTCCAATAATGACAGAAAAAATAAGCACTGTAATAGTTTTTCTAAACTTTATTGATACACATTTCAAAGTCACATGTTAAATACTCCTAAATAAGATATAAGAGTGTATACATTTTTATATAATAGAACACTAAACCAGGAAATAACTGCTCTGTGCTTGCATGTAAAATCAAGTTGTTAAAGGCGGGATTAGAGGGCCAGAGTG
>JACXGM010035577.1:0-11638 GCA_016801145.1 Umbra pygmaea | reverse complement strand
AAGAGTTTTATCTACCAGTTAGCTCCGCCATAGGGGCTTAGCGAAAAACCACTGGTGATTGGTCGTAGTGTTATCCAATTGCGTACCTTAAGATTTTCAAATGCATGCTTGGTGCCGCCTCTCGAGTTGGGTCATTTTCATTACTCGATGCCAGACCCATATCTCCTCCGGATTTGGGTCTGGATTTTTCCAGGCTAACATATACCCTGAACTCTCGGTTGATTCACCCAAAACTTGTGTACTTAAAAAGCGAGCAACATGTTTAATTGCAACTGAGTTGGAGATTTTAATGCTTCCTTATGAAGACTATAAGTCCATTATAATGAAAAAAAGCTACACTTCTGAATCAGCAAAAGATTAGAGAGTTGGCTTGGCAAACAATAAAGGACAATATTAGAGTAAATATGTGAGTTTTCACTTTTTCATCAGTGTTTCTAATAAATAAAATCATCAACTGTCACCATTTCAAAAGGCATTGGATTACATTTTACAGTCATTGTTTCACTTGTGCATTATGCATGCTTATTTTATTTTACTGAATATGCTTCAAATATAGGAGAAAAGGGTAAAAAAAAAAGGGTCAACAAAGGCCAGATTTGAAATTAAATTGCTAGAGCACCAGCTTAAGGTGGAAAACAGTATGTGAACATTAATACTACATTTGTTGTTGAATGGTGTATAAAGCAATACATACAAATGTATTTTATTACAGGAAATGGAGAAATAAATGAACAATGATCAAAACTTGACTGTTTACTGATTTTAATTAAAGTGATTTAATCATGTCTGGTACCACCCTGCTGTCTCTTTGGTCTACTGAGTTCACTTGGGTTTCTCTTGGCCATCTTCATCAAGAGAACAGGGGGCCCTCACACCTTCTCACATGAAGAACAACATATGCAGCTGTGATGTCACATGCCCTCTCTGGACTGACCCTGAGCCCACGCAGGCACTGAAACCTGGCCTTCAAGGTTCATTTCCACCTTGACCCATATTTTGCTGTGGGCCAAGTTAAATAGTGCCTGTCGTCCAAGGTCAGGGTAGGGTGTCATCATACAGGCCAGGCAAGGGTACCCTCTGTCCCCCAGCAAGTAACCACTGACCTGTCCTATAATGGTAGTTAAAAGTGTATAGTTACAGAAATTAAATTATAATAATAACAAAACCTTGTGTAAGGCAAAACATACCCTGTTGAAATTTGTGGCACAACAATAACTCCCTAAACATTCTGGCATCATGTACAGACCCTGGCCATTTGACTTCAACATTACTGATGAGGTGGGTTGCATAACATATTACCTAGTTAATGGGGACCAATAATGAGAGGGATTTAGATTTAAAACACCCAAAGATTTAGCACCCAAAAATCTATTGTTACCTGCACATTGATGCTATGGATTGACTTCCTATTATCATTGACTGAAGGAGCTTGAATAGGAATATGGGTTACATCAATGCACCCAATTATATTGGGAACCCTGAAATTGAAAGTTATACAATGACAAGTATTTTAGGATGATTGTGGCTTTAAACAGTGGCCTATATGGATAGATGACATAGTGCCATGTACATGTAACTACAATCGTCTCTCATTGAATATCATAGAAAGGTAAACCTGCCCCTTTTGTGGAATTCCTCTTTAATAACTCTCAGTGGTGTAAGGCCAGGGAACTGCAATAAAGTGAGTAAGAACCGTTTGAATGCAAGACATACTGTACGAACAGCCCTGACTTTCATATGCTCTGCATCGCCTATGCAATACAAAAAACTACCAGTCGCAAAAAAACGATGAGAAATGTACAAAATGCGCTCAGTGTTAAGCGTTGATCCGCGCTGTGTCACATTTGATATGAGTGGTTTAAAAAAATGTAAAATCAATTAACAAATCTTGTGTAAAACGGTAACACTCCCGCAAATATTCATTTGGATATGAAAGCACATCGATACGTCTTATTACCCTCTCACGGCGGAAAATATTTTGTATTATCTGTGCTTCGACATTCACATCCACTTTGCCAGCTTTTCATATTAAATGTATCATGCATACGCCATCCCCAAGCGTATGCTGACTTCTACCCCAACATGCTCAGAGGCATGGACGGCCGTACAGAGGAAAAAATGAAAACAGTTAAAAAAACATTGCTCACCAACCACCAAAGAAAAACTTCAGCTGAGGAACAGATACCAGGTGTTCTCAGAACCAGAGTTGCCCTACTTGAAACCCCCAGCAAAATCTAAAACTGTCAGCAGAATGTAGTACACACAGCCTATGCCCACAAGGCTGACTACACCTCCTAGGAACAGCATTTAACAACCCTGCCGTGCTAAAGAAAACTACCTAAAGTATGGTAAGAAACATCACTCACAAAATGACAAGGGGGCAAACCATCTCACACAGGCTACAAAGCCAGAACAAACCAAAACTATACTCATTGGGCACTTCAATGTCAGCAAATTAAAAATAATCAGCAAATTAAGAAGTAAGAATATGATTACACACTGCCTTCCACACGCAACTCTCAGCGACATAGCTGAGAAACTACCAGAAATCCTCAAAAGCTATACAGCCACTAAAAAATTGTTATACATGTAGGCTCAAATGACACTCTAAAGCAGCAGTCTGAACTGTTAAAAAAGGACTTCACTGGCCTGTTTGACACAATTGACTCTCTACAAGAATCTGCAGTGAACATATCCAGTCCTTTACCAACAGTTGGATGAGGAATAGGTTGGTTTAGCAGACTGTTAGCTCTGAACAACTGGCTGATTTCTACATTTAATATATATATTTTTTTAATTTAACCTTTAACCAGGTTAGTTGACTAAGAACAATTTCTTATTTTTAGCAACAACCTGGGAGCAATTAGGATAAAGTGTCTTGCCCAAGGACACAATGACATTTGGCTCAGTCGGGAATCAAACTGGCAACCTTCTGACTACAAGTCTGACTCCCTACCCAATGAGCCATCTGCGCCCCAGATGAAAGTAGTTCATGTGCGGTCTGAATTACATCAACAGTATCGACCTTTTCTGGGAGAGAAGAAAACTCTTTAAAAGGGATGGGATTCATCTAAACAACTCTGGACTGCAAATGCTTGCAGGCCACCTGGAATACAATATTCTCCATTCTTCCATAGTTACACCAAAGAAGGAATCAGAAAATAAACAGCAATACACCCCCACCAGGCTGGTCTCTAAAAAACTGCAGAAAACAATAGGCAAAATGGATGAACCACTTTCTATAAAACAGTGATATCATGCAAACAGTGCCACCAATGTTGACATTATTAGCTTGTGGCATGAAAGGTTTTGTAATATTCAGATGGACAGAATTGTTACAGTGCATGATGACTTTAAAAAAGCAGTCTTTGTGGGATTCAGATGGACAGAAATGTTACAGTGCATGATGACTTATTTTTTGTGTACCCAAAAAATAAGTTATAAGAACAATGTTGTGAATTCAATGATACCAATGCCTATTACTGTTTTGACTAGAACAAGCGCAAACAAAAGATGCCCAGTTTATCCCCACCCTATAATCTATTCAAATTTGATAAAAATCCCTAAACACAAAATAGCTTTGGAGCAAGCTCTAACTAAATTAGGACTACTAAATATTAGATCACTAACAAACAAATCTTTCTTAATTAATGATCTCATTGTCAACCATAAACTTGATTTCATGTTTTTAATAGAAACCTGGCTAGATGAAAATAGCAATCCAACGCTCATCGAGGCAAGCCCAAAAAATTATAAATTTATGCAGTCAACAAGAGAGGGTAGAAGGGGAGGAGGATTAGCTGTGATTTATCATGAAAGTTTTTGCTCTACAAAGGTTGATCTTGGAAAATTCTCAACATTTGAATATGTGGCCTTCACTCTCAAAAAGAAATACCAGTGTTAATGTTATCAATATATCGACCATCAAAACAACTTCCAGCCTTTCTACCTGAATTCTCTAAAATACTGTCAATGACCGTCATCAAACATGATAAAATTCTTATAAACGGTGAACTAAACATTCACGTAAATAATAATCCCGACAAGTATGCTATGGAATTTATGAACATTCTGCATACTTTTGACCTGATTCAACAGGTCTCACAAAAGACGCATGAACATGGAAATACATTGGATCTGGTGATATCGGAAGGACTACCCAAACAAAATCTTTCAGTGACAAATGTCTCCCTTTCAGACCAATACTATGTATTTTATGATGCACACCTATCTGAAACCAGGAATAAGGTACAAAATGTAGTCAGAAAACCATACATAAATAAAGCGGTCGAGCAACATATTTCAAGGGTGCTAACTCAGCTTCATTTTGCGCAAACAACCTAAATTACTATCTGACAAATGCTCTAGACAAAGCAGCGCCAATTAAACAAAAAAAGAGGCTAGGAGAGAAAGCATCTCCATGGATAAATAGCGCTGTCCGTGAACTAAAAATAGCAAATAGGGCAGCAAAAAGAAAATGGAGAAAAACTGGACTTGAGGTCCATCTTAATATGTACAAAAAATCCTTAACAACATACAATAACACTGTATGTGCTGCAAGAAAAAAACACTTTTCCAGGATCATTATAGAAAGTGGAAATAACCCCAGAATACTATTTTCAACAATAGACAAACTGCTAAACCCTGCCCCTATCCCGAAATGGAAAAGTCAAGCCTCTGAAACTAAATGCAAGGAGTTTGCAGCCTTCTTTAATAACAAAATCACAACTATTAGAGCTAGCATTAATACAACAAATACATATTTCCCAAGCTGTCACAATTCGGCAATGAGAAGGAGACAAATGCGCAAACAAAAGGATTTATTATCTTTGCTGTATACGAATACAGAAACGAATACTGGTGTATGCAAAACAAACACGGCCACTTGAAACAGGACGTAATAATCGACATAGAATGGCGTTCCCCACTGCTATATATACACAGTCATGATAACACTGAATAGGACGCACCTGTGTGCGTAACGAGGTCTATGACCATAGAGAAAAATAGAGGGCAACATAGCCAAATAACAGAAGGCACATAAGAGCAGCACACGGTAGAACAGAATCAAGAAAACACCTCAAAGAAAAAGGCCAGGCATACACTAACTTAACAGAACCAAAATTCCCCTAATACTCCGGGGAAGAGGAGCACTGGATAGGATGGGGATCTGGGGCGACCCTGATACAAGCAGACTTTTTACAAAGCACATGAAGAAATTTAACAGCATTGCTACTGAAGACCTGCAAAAGATTGTTAGAGAGAGTAAATCTATAACTTGCACTATCAACCCTATCCCGACCACTCTTCTAAGTAAGGTGCTTGAGAAAGCAGTTTTTCACCAACTGAGCACATTTCTAAATCACAACAACATTCTAGAAAAGTTTCAGTCAGGTTTTAGAGCAAATCATAGTACTGAAACAGCCCTGACCAAAATAGTAAATGATCCAAGAATTAGCACGGATGCAAACAAAGACTCGGTTCTAGTCCTCCTAGACCTGAGTGCAGCATTCGACACCATTGATCATGATATTCTACTAGACCGTCTCGAAAACTGGGTTGGTCTCTCAGAAAATGTCCTCAGATGGTTTCAAACCTACATTACAGGCAGAAAATTCTTTGTCAGTCTTGGTGACCATGTATCCGAGGAACATGAAGTACTATGCGGTGTTGCACAAGGAAGCTGTCTGGCTCCACTACTTTTTTCACAATGTAAATTTTCACAGCTATGCTGATCACACACAGCTATACATTTCCTTAGAGCCAGATGACATAGAGGCAATAAGCTCACTGTCTAGGTGCCTAATTGCCATACATAACTGGAGTGTTAATTTCCAAAAATTAAATGAGGATAAAACAGAAATCCTCTTAGTTGGCCCCAAAGTCAAAAGGGAGAAAATCAGCATGAACCTTGGCAACCTGACTTCCCTGATCAAACCTGAAGTAAGAAACCTAGGTTTTATCATAGATTCTGACCTAAGTTTTACCTCCCATCTTAACAAGGTGACCAAAATATCTTACTTTCACCTCAGAAATATTGCTAAAGTTAGACCATTTGTAACCCAGAAAGATGCAGAGAAACTAATTCAGGCATTTGTCACAACTAGATTGGATTACTGCAACGCCCTCCTTACAGGCCTCCCAAAAAAGTCTTTAGAGAATATTCAACTCATCCAAAACTCGGCAGCGAGACTCTTAACAAGAACTAAGAGGTGAGATCGTATTACTCCAGTTCTGATATCATTACCTTGGCTCCCAGTTTCCCACAGGATTGATTTTATGGTCCTCCTGCTTGTTTATAAAACTCTAAATGGCTCAGGACCAGCCTATTTTACACACTCTCTAAAATCCTGTGTTCCCCAAAGGGCACTCAGATCTTCCACAGCTAACTTGCTAATGGTACAAAATTCCTTTTTTAACTGTGCTCCAAAACTGTGGAACACAATACCAAAAAATATCAAAGAAGCATCATCTATTGATATATTCAAAAAGCTGTTAAAAACATATTTTCACTATAGCATTTTACTAAGTCAGCACTCAAATGCTTTTTATGCCATCCCTCTTTTAACAGTTTTTTCCAATTGCTAACATACTAAAATGACATGCATAACACAATTATTTAATCTGACACACAGAGAGCAAAACCTCTTCTCATGTCTCCAAAAGTCTAAACACATTTTCTGCTTTACACACATTTTGCTATTCAAAATGGCACTTTTTAAATGCACTAAATACAGTTCTCTGCATAAGACACAACAATCTCACAGAAAGTCACGTTTGCCATCTCAAAACACTGCCATTCAAAATGACACTACATGAGCTATTTGGCCAACATATGCGCTACCTGGCCAAACACCTCAATGCTTAATTGTTACCACTTCAGGAAGTAAGTTCTATAAAAAGACTATATGTGAGGACATTTTGGTTGTTTACAACAACAATGGAAGACATTGCAATTATTTTTTATTTTTGTGAGCATATACTTGTACAGTCCAATGTAAATATATCTGCTGTGCATATGTTGCACTGACTTGTTTGGTGAAAAACAAAATGTGTGTGTGTGCTTGTGTGCGTGTGCACGCGTGCAAATATTTCTGTGCATGTGGACAGTCTGAAGAATTTCCTGCAATTTGAACTATTTTCGTATTATGGCAAATCATACTAAAGATGAGAGTGTTTTTCATTATGCCCAAAAGTGTGTAGTTGGTTAGACAAAAATCTGGTAATATGAATGAAGTGTGTGCCATGTGGTGCAAAAGTTTGATTTTGATAATGCTATATGAAATTTTGTTTGCAGTGCTTCATTTTGCAGGATATATGAGATATTTTGCAGTTTGGGTGTGTGGTTTTGTGAATTGTGTTGAGTATTTTGATAAAACCACACTAGTTTGCAAAATTGTGTTTTAGCTATTCGAAAAAAACTGTAATATGTTTCTGTAAATTTCATATTTCTATTGACCTCCTGCAAATGTGCTCTATGCTTTTTATGTTTTAAATTTAACTATTTACATTTCTTTGTAAATAGTTAACCCCCCCGCTCATCTGCCGGATCCGTTTGTCAACAACACACTCACTTCCGTTGTTGCTTACTTCCATTCTGTTGCTTATGTATTAGTGCTGTGGCTTTTGTGTTTGTGTTGTCGCTTATGTAGTTGTGTTGTGGCTTTTGCGTTTGTGTTGTCGCTTATGTAATTGTGTTGTGGCTTTTGCATTTGTGTTGTCGCTTATGTATTTGTGTTGTAGCTCTTGCGTTTGTGTTGTAGCTTTTGCGTTTGTGTTATAGCTTTTGCATGTGTTGTATGGAAAGCCATTTTTGTCAATATTAAATAAATAAATATGGCTATGAAATAAGTCCTGAAATAAATAAATGATACAATAAATATATAAATATTTAAATATAAATATATAAACGCAGTCCAATAAAATAAATAAATTGTTTTTTATTTCATAATGGTGTTTTCAAAGGAAACCTTTAATATATTTCAGGGGAATTTTATTTCATAATTCCACTTTTATTTATTTCAAGGCACTCTTATTTCATATTGACACATTTCATAATATCCATTTGTTATATTCAAATGAATGGGTCGTGGTTATCTCACAGATTCAAACACACAGCACCGTATGTTTGACCATTGAAATACTCGGGCGGATAAGTGATCTTGAAAATATAGACATAGATTTCGAAGTTTTAAATAGTTTGAGAGCAATTGAGCTCCGTGTTCGTGTGGAAGATGTCATAAGCTTATGAAGATACGCTCGCTAACTATGTGTTATCTGGTATCAACCCGAGAAATCGCGGATCTGGTCGGTGTGACACAATGCATGATTCAGAGGAGATCGATTTATCAACCTGAGAGGAGATCTCTAAATCGTGCTTTGTGACACACCAAACAGATCCGCGATTTCTAAGGTTGATAGATCTCCTCCGAATCATGCTTTGTGACACACCAAACAGATCCGCGATATCTTAGGTTGATAGACCAGACTACACAAAGAAAAACATAAACACAAAAAACAGTGCTCAATCGGTCTCAAACTAATTAAAACTTTGATATCTATGTCTATATTTTGAAGATCACTTATCCGACCGAGTTTTTCAATAAAGTCTTCAATACGGGTGCTGTTGATTTGGTTTGAATCTGTGAGATAACCACGCCCCATTCATTTGAATATAACAAATGGATATTATGAAATGTGCCATTATGAAATAAGAGTGCCTTGAAATAAATAAATGTGGAATTATGAAATAAAATTCCCCTAAAATAAATAAAAGGTTTCCTTTGAAAAACACCATTATGAAATAAAAAACAATTTAATATTTTATTGGACTGCATTTATATATTTATATTTAAATATTTATATATTTATTGTGTCATTTATTTATTTCAGGACTTATTTCATAGCCATATTTATTTATTTAATATTGACAAAAATGGCTTTCCATAGTGTTGTAGCTTATGTATTTGTGTTGTAGCTTTTGTGTTTGTGTTGTAGCTTTTGCGTTTGTGTTGTAGCTTTTGCATTTGTGTTGTAGGTTTTGCATTTGTGTTGAACCGTCTCGGTCACCGTAGTATGATGCAATTCCAGTAGAATGACATTAAATGATGTATCAAACAGAGAAATCAAACTCTTCTTAGTGCAGCAGATTAATGGGATATTTCAAGAGAATCATTCAAATTGGTATACAAGCATGACATTTGGATACTTACATCAATTTTCCAAATGGTGATCCTATCCTAAATTTGGTACAAATATTTGTTAAGGAATATTCTCATGGAAAAAGTTGTGTGCCACTCAAAAATTCAAGATGGCAACCATTTTCAAGATGGCCACAATTTATGTCATAGCTCAATTTAATGTGTTAAGGAAGGTTTTGTTTAATAGATGGAACGTCATTACACAACCAGGGCACAGTGGTGACTTCACTGCTGAGGAACTCAGCACGAGGTTCAGTGTCAGCTGATCTAGTTTTACTTACACTTTAGTTCTTGACTAGTAGTAAGAGTACAGCTAAGTTTAGTGTCTCAAATGCTGTCTAACAGCCCCTCAACAATTAGCTAGTAATAGATGTAGTTAGATTGCCACAGCTGAATTGACAGGTTGTGCTTAGTGCAGGAGAACCGAGCCAAGGGTACCCAGGGCAATGCATGACTTGTACATGTATGCTTACCTGGAAGGTGTATAGACCACACAGGACTTAAATGGCACTGGATGAATGATCGGGCTAGTTGATTGAACCTTGTTGTCTCCCATACCTGAATGTGTACTATGTCTATGATTAAGGTAGTAAAAGGATATCCCTCTCCCTTAATCAGACAACAAACCCTCAAAATGGCAAATGAAAATGAAATGTCAGCCAAGAGGCCAAATGATTGGATGAAATGTTGTCTTTGTCAGACAGACAAAAAGGAACCCCTCCAATCACCACCTAACCATCATGTTTCTCAACAGGATGGCTATAAAATGATTGACCAACATTCCACTGTTTCACAAGATCAACAAAATACTAATGACCCTGGAACGACTGAATGAAGGTGGTGGTGTAGAAGCTACTTTGAGAAGGAACCAAGCGAAGTATCATTACAAATGTCAACTTCGGTTCAACAACACAAAGATACTTTGTGCCCAGAAGCAACAATAATAATAATTATTTCAAGAACCCAAGGTCGCTTCACAAAATAATGCAAACAGTTAACGGACAACTGGACGGGCAGTCTGTTTATTATTAAAACATAATTCACATTTTTACTAGCTGATAGGCCTTGTGGTTATCCAATGCTCAATGTAGTGAGACAGATGGAGGCCAAACAAACTGTTGCAGAACCATGATGCAGAAGTCTAGATGATCAGGCTTGCGTTGTTTCTGATAAAATTTCTCCTGAATCTGACCTACATCATGTAATGACAATGCACCTGAATGACAGACTACATGAATGTGCACAAACACTGAATGATGGTAACTTATTGGCTCAACTAAGTGGTGCTGATGTCATTACATAGGAGCTTAAATACCATCATTTGTGTCTCATTCATCTTTACAACAGAGAGAAACTCCACCTCAGAAGGCTTGAGAGAGTCACAGAGTGAAACGGTTCAACCAGCCATCTTTCCTATGGCTCTTTCTGAACTGGTCACCTATACTGTTGAATCCAGTCTCAATTCTGATGGTCCTTCCGCCTTCCGTCTCACAGATATGTGCAACGTGTGCCAGCAGCCTAGAGTTAACTATACTAAAGGAAAAGCTGTAGGCTGAGATCCCTGAACATACGGCTCACAAACAGGGCAGAGATGTGCTCCTGGCTTTCCAGAAATATGTTGGCTTGGCTCTCTCTCAAGCGTCTGAAGACTCAGAGGCACCTATCATTACCAAGGTGGCCAAAAAATTCTGAGAAGGCATATTCTGGATCATCAGTCCAGATTTGATGGAGCATTCCATGAGGGATGTTTTAAAGAGGCTATCCCTCCATCTCTCCTGCAATTTGTTTGTATGTTAGAACATGGAGCCGACATCAAATCGCAGCTGAGATTTGGCACTTCAGAGACTGCCCAGGCTATTGTGCAACTATTGCAGTACAACTGCTTCTCCCAGTACAAAGACAGAGCAGCTGCCCACAGACATTTTAAAGATAGAGAAACTCCATTCCCGGTATACATTGCAGGGGTGAAAATCTGACATCAACTTTGGAGGGGACAATAACATGAAATTGTCTTAAGCACAATTTTTGAGGGGGCCACATATTCTACATTTTAATATGTTAAATGAAAATTGAGGAACCATAATAACTACTACTGTATAACTTGAGTAGTTAACTGAAGGGTTGTCCCAACTTGAACCATAATAACTACTACTGGATAACTTGAGTAGTTAACTGAAGGGTTGTCCCAACTTGAACCATAATAACTACTACTGGATAACTTAAGTAGTTAACTGAAGGGTTGTCCCAACTTGAACCATAATAACTACTACTGGATAACTTGAGTAGTTAACTGAAGGGTTGTCCCAACTTGAACCATAATAACTACTACTGGATAACTTGAGTAGTTAACTGAAGGGTTGTCCCAACTTTAACCATAATAACTACTACTGGATAACTTGAGTAGTTAACTGAAGGGTTGTCCCAACTTTAACCATAAT
>JACXGM010035576.1:0-11638 GCA_016801145.1 Umbra pygmaea | reverse complement strand
CTTCTTTTTCCTTCGTCGCCTGCGTATGAGTAGACAAGTCGACAACGGCGGGATATTCCAGTTGCAGCAATCGCCCCGGTAAGTGGAAAAAAAGTCTGTATCCAGTGAATTACGTATATCCAAAAGTGCTAGTCGATCATACTGTATGAGCGACAGTGCAGAACGTGCAGAAATAAAAACTAAAAAAACAGTAATAAGCGAGAACCTGCATAGAGTGAGCGGAGCCATCGTCCATGCAACCATTCTCTACGGCGCACAGCTGTTGGATCCTCACCCTGTGTTTATTATCTTCCTTTGGGACAATCAGCAAATAAGACTAGTAGTCTAGCACTGTCACAACATTTAACAGCTATTATATAAAATGTATAATATAGTATATTATATATTAGTAATCTACTGTATAGGGAAATGAATGTCCTGAGCCATTGGAAACTGTGAAGATACAAGTTATTCCTTGTCAACTTATTTTATATTACCAATTATTATTACTATAGTTGTGGTTGTTAATACTGAGGCGGTTCTGATGGTTGTATTTTGGGATAATGATAGTCAAGCGAAGCGATAGACCTAAATAATCAAATTTTATGACATCTCCGAACAGATGTGGTTTTGTTCGTAAGGCTATGACAAAGATAATATTATCGAATACCATCTCTGTCGGTAAAATGATTGTTCGATCATTTTAGGTTCAACTGTGATTGTATGCATGTTTCATGAATGAGGGCCAATGTCTCTTAGATGTGAAAATCTAAAGAAATCAGCCAAGACTTCCGAAAAACGTTTTGGACCTCCACAAGCCTTGTTCATCCTTGGGAGCAATTTCCAAATGACTGAAGTTATCACGTTCATCTGTACAAACAATAGTATGCAAGTAAAAACACCATGGGACCATGCAGTCGTCATACCACTCAGAAAGGAGATGCGTTTTTCTCCTAGAGATTAACGTACTTTGTGCAAAAAGTGCAAATCAATCCCAGAACAACAGCAAAAGACCTGGAGGAAACAGGTACAAAAGTATCTATATCCACAGTAAAACAACTCTTATGTCGACATAACCTAAAAGGTCACTAAGAAAGGAAAAAAACACTGCTCTAAAACGTTTTCTTTTAAGCCAGACTAAGGTTTGCACATGGCGACAAAGATCATACTTTTTGAAGAAAGTCTTCCAGTCTGATTAAACAAAATTTAACTGTTAGGCCATAATGACCATCGTTACTTTTGGAGTCTTGCAAGCTGAAGAACATCCCAAACATGAAGTTCGAGGATGGCAGCATCATGTTGTGGGGTGCTTTGCTGCAGGAGGGACTGGTGCGCACTTCACACATTGATATCATAATGATGAAGGAAAATTATGTGGATATATTGAAGCAACATCTGAAGACATAATCCTGGAAGTTAAAGCTTGGTGGCAGATGGGTCTTCCGTATGGACAATGACCCAAAGCATACTTCCAAAGTTGTGGCTTAGTTGCTTTAGAACAACAAAGTCAAGAAATTGGGAGTGGCCATCACAAAGCCCTGAGCTCAATCCAATAGAAAATGGGTGGGCTGAATGGAAAAAGAGTGTGCGAGCAAGGAGGCCTACAAACCTGACTGAGTTACAGCAGTTTTGTCATGAGGAATGGGCCAGAATTCACCCAAATTACCGTACGAAGCTAGTGGAAGGCTACCCGAAATGTTTGACTCAAGTTAAACAAAGGCAATGCTACCAAATACTAATTGACTGTATGTACGGAATGCAATGAAAGAAATATAGACTGACACCTAATCATTCTCTCTGCTATTATTCTGACATTTCACATTCTTAAAATAAAGTGGTGATCCTAACTGACTTGCGACAGGGAATTTTTACTAGAATTGAATTTCAGGAATTGTGATCAACTGAGTTTCATGTCTTTAAGAAGACAACACTAAGAGGATGTACCACTTACATTTATCATCCTTATTTGGCAACTTGTGTTCATAGGGGAGACGTTACCTGGTGATAATCTAATGACCATGAGTGTTTGTTCAGGGCCATCTATTTACCCTTGTTTTGAGGATATTGATTATTTCTTTGTGTTCTAACCACTGAGCCATCTGAACTCCATCTGAGCACCTTTTAGAGGTTGCAGAAGAAATAATGATTTGTCTGGGAATTGGACATGACAAATTGGCATAGCATGTAATATCATGTAATAGCATATTATTATATGATTAAATATTTGGCATTAAGTGTGTGGAGAAAATCACTGGGGAAGGCATGAAAAATATTTACAATCTTTCCTGTTATAACTACATAAGCTACTTACAACCCATTATTGCGCTTATGCTCTTGGAGTAATACAAAAGCTTGAGTAGGTCTACAGCTCTGGAAAAAAATTCCACTCCAACTTTTTCTTATATTTTGAAAAAGTATACATTATACAGCTCTGGAAAGAAGTAAGGGTCCACTACAAATGTTCCTTAAATTTTGAAAAATGTGGTCTCATCAATTTTTTAAGAGCTGTACATACCAATAATAAAGAATTTAGGAACACTAGAAAATTGTGTGGATGAAGGTAACCCAGAATCAGATAAAAATATTCATTGCCAAGTAGCTTTTACCAAACAAGGATTTTTTTCTGGTCTATTGGTGCATGTGTTAATTGTACATAAAGAAGGTGTATTATCTTATTAGGAGGCTCTGAAGCAGGACAAGTGCTAATAGCTCATTTGCATTTGCAAATATCCACGTGCTGTTAGAGACGACATATAAATACTGGTCAAATCAAAATTTCTGAACACTATGCATCTACTTCTAACGATTACTATGATTGCTAAGATTTTGAGTTTCATACATACATTCTGATACACTTTCTGTAGTGTTAAAGACAAAATTTTCTTAATATACTGTATCATGTTTTTGTTAAATGTCGCAATGAATCAACAAGACACTGCATCCTCCCTGGGTCAAATATTATAGATAGTTTCTGCTTAGGACGTTGTTGTTTTTGCCTACTCCCTTTGCAATGTGTTTCGTAGTGGGCCAATGAAAGGATCATTTTCCATATGCCCTTTAAGCATAGCATTGCCAGATAGTTCAACAGCCAACAAAAGATGACAGATGAGTTCGGAGGCCCTCCGGGCTGGAGCGTTTCCCCTATTGCACTCAGTACCTTTGTCAAGGCCAGAGCACTGTCATGTGAAACAGACACCGAATAGGTGAGCCTTTGTGTGGACCCCCTTACATCTGCTGACCCACCCAGCCCCCAAAGAGCATCCTCCTGCTGCAGAGGATGACAAACTGGGAGACAGAGCACAATGGGTCCCCCAGAGAATTGATACAGCCGTGTCTACTTTACCTCAGGTTTATGTCCCCACTGACTCAGGTTATAGTTTCACTCCGGAGAGGTGGTGAAAAACACCATTGAAAGAAGGCTATTGGAGGAAGCTTTTGTTGAACTTAATTAGATTTTGTGGTCTAAGTAAAGAATAAAGCTGTATTAATGATTTGTGAATTACACTTTTATACTCTTAATGTAAGTAATGGTAATAGGAGAGCCCCACAGACATATCTTATGTTCATTATGATTCAGGGATTTTTTTAGTAGGCAGTTTGTTTTATTATTTTCCTTTGTGGGGGATTCCCATATTTTGTTTCCATATCTAAATTGAGTGACGTGCCTTTCATTATTTTTATGTCATATTGTAATACATATCATTGTTTTGGTTGTTTATGAACATATTTGATGGCAAGCAAACAATGTGTCCTTAATCCTCAAAAAAAGTCCCAAAGTATTGCATACAAAACTATTTTATTCATTCATTTTTAGTTTAAATAAAAATATTTAACACACATTTGAGTTTAAACAAAATGTATATAACCTGTCATGTATATCTATATCACAGACTAAATGTGCACACTAATTGTGAGTATTTCCTCAAACCCTTGTTTCTCAGGTTGCCCAAAAATAAGTGAAGGAACAACGTGATGGACGTAAAAAAAATCAACTTATATAGCGCTTTTCTTCCAAGGAACCCAAAGCGCTTAAACCATGAGCCAGTATACCTTACAGTGAGTGCTTACCTGCAGAGCTGTTAAGATGTTTGCCAGGGCTTGGCCGTAGGTGTCATGACAATGAACAGCCAGTGCGCTGCCAGGTACATTCTCCATCACGCTGCGTAACATGTTGGCCATGGAGCCTGGGGTGCCAACACCAATAGTGTCACCCAGTGATACCTCATAGCAGCCGAGCTCATACAACCTCCTCACCACCTATAGCCGAGAATACAGCAGCTTAATTAAACAAGTTCTTTGGAAGCATAAACAGGACCTCAGGGTTCTAGAGATATACTGCATGACATTGTTTGTGCTGTCTAAAAAGGAAAACGGTTTAGATCAAGTTCTTTATATTTATATTATATTACAGGTTCACATAGACAGTGTGGGCAACAGATAATACAGCCATTTAAAGAAGAAGTCAATGAAGACATTTGGTCTTACTTCCGCAACTTTAGTAGGTTCAGTGGGTCCCTCGTAAGGACATCCTAGTGCACAAGAAACATATCTAAAAGAAAGTAAACACAGTATATATGGGTCATAAACATAAACTTTGGAAAGTGATGAATAGAGAATTGCATTTAAATCTGTCTGTCATGAGAATCGATGGATTTACATAACTGTTGTTGACATTAGCAATGAGAAATGATGCAGAGGTACGATTCAAAACTTTATGCATATTCCATATGTGTAGTAATCGTAGTAAACATATTTAGATCTCAAACATTAGACGATACCCCTGCTTGCCACCGAACTTTCCAGACAGTTGTTGCTGCACTTCAGGAAGGTGCTGGCCTAGCCCTTTCCAAGAACAGGCAGTAATGTATGTCACATTTGTACACCTGTGTTAAACCGATATAATTTCATGGCAATCTAGCATTTGTTTAGATGAAAGGATTCTACATATACATTAGTCCCGTTGAATTTAAAGATGCTTTGTTTGAACAGAACAATTCAGTGCACATTTGAATTATTAACCTATTATTTCTGTAGTAATGTAATGTTGTCTGATTGATCATTTGCTAATAGAGAATAACAGTTAGGCCATAGACACTTTTTGTCTGTAGCGTTTTCATGATTTTCAACATATTACGTGGATTACCTGAGCTATAGGACATGCTTTAGCAATTAAGAGATTATTCACCGAAAAAAATGGAAAGTTGCGTCAGATTTACTTAAAAATATTATGTTTAAATTACACAAATATTTTGTGTTTATGGAGAGACACAATATTTTTGTGTAAATCACACATAATATTTTTAAGTAAGTCTGAACGCAACTTTGAGAAATACATACCCACGGACTGGAATCTGTTGTTGGTTAGCAGCGTAAATGACCTCCTTGTACCTCAGCAAGCTCCCATCAATGGAACAATTGATATTTTTGAGACTGAAGGTCTCGGAAGCAGAAACGAACACTGCCACTTCAGTAGCTCCAGCTGCAATCTGCAGCAAGACGAAAGTTGCAACAGACAAAAAAGTATATGGATCTTTAGATGTACATTAATGCAACAAACATTTATTTTCCACTAATTACTGGCATGTATCCTAGAGTTTGAAATAGAAACACAGTTGTATTGGTAGTGGGAGGAGCCTCGGGATAAAGCTGTTAAACAGTGTAATTTCAGGCATGATTAATAAAAGTGGGTGGAGCCTCGGATTAAAAAGTGTAATATCAGGCATGATTAATGAAAGCCTTACAGCAGCATTAAAGCCTTGCATGTTGGGAGTCAGAACTGGATAGCGAACATGGGAAGCTCGGTGAATCCCTTGAAGCACTTCAGTGTGGTCAGCCATCTTCAAAACACACAACAGCGTGAGCATGTTAACAAAACCTGTCGACTTAGTATATTCCGTTTCTACAGCAGCACGAATAGTACGTTTGTCAAAACTCATATTTACCAAAGTCATATAGAAATGCAGCTAGCTGTTCCAAGTGAAATATGTTTCTCAATAAAAAATATGACCTGTAGTTTCTTTCACAAGGGGAGCTGTCGTACATTTCAGGCAGACAACAGAAATATTGTGCTTGGAAAACATTGAGATCTAAAAAAGGCCATCTTAAGTCTTTCCCATCAAAACATCTGCGAGTCCAGAGCATAACTGGGAGGCTGGGGAAACAGGTTTCCCCTCAGTAGTTGTGGGGAGAACAATGCAAGCCTAATAAATCACTCAGCGCGCTTTCTAGGTGCACAAAGAAGAGTTATTACCTGCGGTACCCACTTTGAAGACACAAAGCTGGTGGCCTCGATCACAGGCAGGCCTGTTTCTGAAAGCATGTCTATCAGCTGGATTTTGACTCCTGTTGGAACCATTTCCTGAAAAACAATGAAATGGAGACCGCGGCTCTTCTGGATTAGTTTCTCAAGATTGGAGGTATTCTCAACGTTGACATCTGGGCAATTCAACCACAAAGTCTTTGAAAGCAGTATAATTTACAGCACTCACCTGCTTGGTCTGTTTCTTCCAAACACATTTCCTACAATTACAACATGTAGTACTTGACTTTGTCATCATGTCAATATATTCAGCTAACTCTAAAATGGGAATGATAGATCTGTGACATACTGTACTTATACTAAGCACAAAACACACAAGCCATCTGGTAACATGATGTAAGGTTTCTCATAGATTTCAAGGGCAGTTGGTGCTAATTTGATCTAAAAATATATATAAAAATAAATGTGTGAGGGGGGCTTGAAACATATGCCTGGGATAGGCTAATCACAGAAAAATAATACAGATGTTGAAGAGGATCATCAAATCAACCTGGAATCAATCAAAAGGTTTGCTACATAATACAAAGCTAAATGTGGAATTGCCACATAAGCAGCACATTTTTTGGTCTCAGATGTAGTGACATTGTAATGGCATGGTGTGTAGGGAACATCAGTCAGTAGTAAAGTATATTACTTTTCCATAATCAGTGAGGGGGGGCTGTGTTAATCAAAAGGGGGACTGTGATTAAAAGATATACCTTTTCATTTTGAAGACCGTCTCTTGGCCCGACTTCGACAACTTTAACATATTCAGGATATTCTCGTGTTAAAGTACACTGAAAATTTTAAGACAAAGTACTGTTAGACATTAAACATGTTTTTCTATCTTTTCCCACACACACTAATAACATCAAATACATATGTTTTATCAACCTTGTGTTACTATACATCAGTGGGTAGTGGGAATTGATAAAGAGTAACAAGGTGCTCAGTTAATGCACTGTATCTAACCATAAACAGACTGCAGATAGACTCCAGAAGGGTACCATATCCTGCTCATACGCCTCAAATCAAAGCGATACAATACAATAACGATTGGTTATAAATAGGCATCGAAATTATTTTATTGTTCTCTTTCGTTGCATGCTCATCATCGAAAAGGAATGTATACTGAAATAGAGCATTTGCAGAATGTGTTGTCAGTTAAAGTAAAGAGCCTGTTTCTGCATCCCAAGCTGGTTTCTAATCTCAGCCCTGTCATATGTCCTCGCTCTGCCCCCTCCCTCCATGTCAGGAGCCCGGCCTGCAGAGCATGTGTAGCAGAGGAAACGTAGCATCCCCCACCTTCTCTTCCTGCAGCCAGCGTGCTAGCCAGGGATAATCCTGGAGGACTTGCTCGTAGCTCAGGCAGTGCTTCACCGTGGCAGGGACGTTGCCCATCAGAAAGGCTCCTGTTTTTCCCTGTGTGGTTGAGCTCCTCAAGATTTCTTTGACTGCAAAAACAAATTGTTCTGTACGATTCAACTGGACAAATGCATGTGTTCGAATGTTTTGATCGATATGCTCCGGCAGACGGGGCGGACGATTGTGGGCCCGGATGAAATCCTTCACTGTAACAATCCCATCAGAGGACAGCAGCTGATAGGGAAACGGCAGAGAGCCGGTTAGTGAGTCAGCAGTTGCCATGGCAACCGCATCCCTAGCAGGAAGCGGATGGAGAGCGAGAGAGTTTAGGTAGGGGAGAGTCCAGCGACAGCAAGGTGGTGAGCCAGAGATACAAAAGGGGTGTGAGGGAGAATGGCAGAGTGAGGATGGGAGTGTCAGTGGCTAGCATGGCTCATGAGGGACTGAGGTGTGAGCGAGTGTTTGGCCCGGACTAGTCTGACAGTGTTAGAAGTGGCCGTGTGAGCGAGTGTTTGGCCTGGACTAGTCTGACAGTGTTAGAAGTGGCCGTGTGAGCGAGTGTTTGGCCCGGACTAGTCTGACAGTATTAGAAGTGGCCGTGTGAGCTGAGTACCCAGGAAGCTTTGAAAAAGAGAACCTGCCTACATACTCTGGGCTTTCGAATAAGACCAGTCACACACTGCTTATTCTGGGTCCATACCCTCCCCGTTTCAGGATGAAATCTAAGGCTTCAGGGAAACAGGCTGCTTTGATTGATCTCCAGTGCCTGAAACAGCTGAAGCCTTTCCATTGCCAGGCATGCCACTAACTGCCAATGTCAACGGCGTAGTGTAATAAAATCCCCTTGTAAAGCCGGGGCACAATTTACCATAGAAAGACCCATTCTTCCTCACCCAGATGTTAACAATAGAGGGGCTTAATGAAGTCCTTGCATTGAACCGTTTCACAACAATAAGCTGCCCTGCGATGAGAGACCCCCCCCACCCACTTAGGGGGACAGAGGAAACTGCTATTTGACCGTGCTATGAAAGGTCCTACGGTAGTTACTTTTTCTGTGCTCCCAGGTTGGTGTCCATCACTTTTCACCTCCCACAATTTGAAAACTCCCTAATGGTAGATCATTTACAATCACACATGAAATCTTCTCTGACCCACTGAAATTAGGGAAGCATTTCAGCAGGGACTGCCAACCCACCAATGTTTCGGATGGTTTCCATCCATGAATCACACAATGGGACCGGTGGTAGTTCAAATGAAATGGAAGGGTTGCCTTTTTCATTCAAGCAATCTCAATATAAACAGTTGGGCTTTCTATTTGGTGACACGTCTGTAGAAACATTAGGACAATCCCAGGCATTTTCATTATACTGAAATGTACACATGCATTATGTATATAGGCTCAGTGAAATTACTTTGCCAAGACAATGACTGTAAGTAGATAATAATAAATAGGATGGAAGACTGGCTCTCAGACTGCACAAGTGAATCTGTTTGTTTTATGCTGGCCTGGTAGCCACCCATGGGACAGAAAGAGAGATTTTCAATGGTCTTTTTCTCAGAAATTACCCACTATGCCATTTACTTTATGCATTTACGTCAATATATCTAACTTTACCACACAGTTTTAGATTCCAACGCGGATGCGCTGTTGCCAAAGCAAGATTCCACTTTGACTACACAGTACACTAACAATTGCCTCTACGGGGTAATATTTCAAAAGGCATGCACTGAATCAGGAGCAGCTGGAGTAAACGACAACATCAGTTGAATGTCACTAACTGGGCGTTTAATTCTTCTCTTTCATGTAAGCTCGGCAGCTTAAAGGACAAAAATGGAGGTTCATCTTGACAAATACCAGCTGCTGAGTGTCACTTTTAAAAGGGTAGAGAACCCTTAAGGGGTCTCTGCTTTTGAAAAAAATTAAGCCCAGGTGAGTGAGCGTGGAATTGTTTATTTTTAAGATGTATAACAAATGTTATGAAAAGGCAGTGTTTTCCCTTTGAAATACAAAATAATTATAATTATACAAGACATTTTTCAGACCTTTTCGGCATGAACACTTGACAAAAATAACGTAATGTAAAAAGTAGGACATCATTAATCTATTTGGCTAAAGAATAAAATAATCAGAAAACGTACAGTATCACTACCGTCTGCACACCATAAATATGAATGCAGGCTCTGCACCAAGGCCGGCTGTAACAATGAGCAGGGCGGGCTCAGCCAAACGTGCGTCTTGCCCACCCAATTAAAAGTTAAGAAATGTTAGGAAAAATAGCACAGAATATAAATACTGGTATAGTTTCTAACATCAGCCTACAGTCTGCCTCCAAATGTTGTCAGGCTGTCAGTCTAAGCAGCCCAGCAGCGGGAGAGAGAGATACCGCTGAGATGAGCCGCCACGTCGGCCCAGGCGTCCAGTCCATAGAAATGGAATGGATAGAAATGCCATTCCAATTCAAATCAATGTAGCAGAATGGTGAGAGCAGCAGCCATTTTTATGTGTACCATTCCATTGCAAAGATCTTGCGGCCAAATTCCGCGTTAAACCGATTTGCATGTTGTCACCGTGACAACTAACAACAATTGCCATTTTGTTGTGTACTAATCGAATGACCGCTAAGCAGTTCAATGGACTTTCTATCCATTCTATTTCTATGATCCAGTCCTTCGTGACTGAACCATGCCAGCCTTCTTTGAGAGTTGTGTGTCACTGATCTTTCGTGTTCTGCGAGGTAATTACTGTTTTTCTCAAAGGAGTCTGGTGGCTTTGATGATATCATACAACAGCTTCAGTTCCCCACCGTGGTTGTTTTGACGGTGAAAATATTAGAAATATTTTTAGGTGGCTAAAATAGGTTTTGCTGCTACCTCCGTCCACAGCCAGCAGACTCGTCGTTTGACATAAACAGTCATTTGTCCTTCACAGAACATGGAAGTGGCTGCAGGTCTTCCATTGTCTTGATCAGTTTGTGTTATTTTGTGACTTTCTGAAACTAAGCAGTATTGTTACATTGCTTAGCTTCCGTGTCGGTACTCTGCTTCTCCAAACTTTAGGCGTGCCAACCGCAATCTAATACACTGACTATGGATCTATAAATGTGTTTAAAAAACAGGCCCGGCACTATGAGGAGGCACAGTTGTATTTTCAGCCCCCCCTTCCGAGTTTAAGTTTTAAATACCCCATTGAAAATTGAAAACCCCCCAAAAGCCTACGCGATTTGTTGCGTTGGTGATTACAACAATCAAACGTGTATATAGCGGATTAATATCAAAGAAAAGTCACAGACTGGTAAAAATTGTACTTTGATTGGCCTTCACACAATAGAAAGGCGGGCTCAATTCCAAATTGATGTTTAGCCTACATTCAAAGTTAGCCTAGTAGTAACTAGACTTTTTCTACTGGAAAGGAGATTCACCCTGAAATTGGATAAAATAAATATCCCCAATGATAAAGTCATGATGGTATGCCACTGCATGTAACTTCGTAGCATTTTCAAAACGTATTTGTTTTTCAAAAAGGGTATTAATAATCGTCCACACTGTACAGCAGTAAACAATCCTGTTTTATTTGTGTCAAAGCCGTGTGTGCTACAATTTTTTGTTAGTGTAAGCTACAGTTGATTAGTATCCATTACATACTATCAACATTATTCATACTGTGTTATTATCAAGCTGAAATATGTGTGCCCTCTTAGTCATTTCGGATACCCACTTGCAGAGTTAATTTTCCCGCCGGGCCCAGTAGAGTACAGTAATGAAATGCCTTAATGTTTTCCCCTAAAATATTTCAAGCTCAGCAGATACTGGTTCCCCATCTCTACTCATCCTTCTGGACCTATCAGCTGCTTTCGATACAGTAGACCACAACATCCTTCTCCACCGCCTGCAACACACCATTGGACTCTCAGGAAATGCACTCAACTGGTTTACCTCCTACCTGACCGGAAGAACAGAGCATGTCGCCCTGGGCAAATCTAAATCGCACACCCACAA
>JACXGM010035575.1:0-11639 GCA_016801145.1 Umbra pygmaea | reverse complement strand
AATTACTGGACTAATCCACTAGAGTTAGCAATAACAATTACTGGACTAATCCACTAGAGTTAGCAATAACAATTACTGGACTAATCCACTAGAGTTAGCAATAACAATTACTGGACTAATCCACTAGAGTTAGCAATAACAATTACTGGACTAATCCACTAGAGTTAGCAATAACAATTACTGGACTAATCCACTAGAGCTAGCAATAACAATTACTGGATTAATCCACTAGAGTTAGCAGTACCTTTATCACTGGACTGACCCCAAGAGGAACACCCACCCTGGGTGTGGTTGGTTGAGCCTTGGCATTATCACACGCCTCCTTGGGCGTGGTCTTTGTCGCCACCTTGGCTTCTGTGACCTTTCTGAGGGAGAAAAAGATAGTAGGAAAGTGAGAAGGCAGGCAAAGGGTCGGAGGGAAAAAAAAGTTAATATGTCAAACCTTCATTTTAAAAAAACACTCCAGACCCCTAAACAGCTCAAAATGTTGAGTCACAATGAAAACCTCAGCATGTTTGTTAATTCCCAATTCCCATTTCAATTACCTAAAATGACATCACTGCGACATTTTCAAAAATACATCTAGATTCGGGAGATGTATTTCGTTGACTTCCTGATATTTATTCCGTTTTATTTTCCTACCATCAAAGATCGACTTGCTTCAAAACGAACATTTAATTTTTTAAAAATTTTGCAGTGACGCCAGAGCAGGTTTTTGGAAAATAGTGGCCGAGTTGGGAATTACAGAACGTGCTGAGAAGGTGTTTTTAGTGACGAAACGCGGCACAATGATTTTGAGCTGTTTAGGGGTCTGGAGTGTTCCTTTAATGTCAAAGTGTAGAAAAACAAAGCACCTGGCAAAGCCCCGTAAAAAGTAGGATGACACTGATCAAGGAAATAGTTTTACGAAGGTAATGAGCGATTTTCTTACTTTTCTTCAGATTTCTTAGGTTGGTTGAGATCTTTTGAGTCGACTTGCGGAGAACTTTGCTTTATCTCCACGGTGACCAGTTGGCCATTAATGGTCAGGGACTTGCAGTTGGCCAGACTCTTCGCATCCTCTTTTTTTTCAAACACCACCGAAGCCTAAAAAGAGAGAAGAGTTAATAAGGTGTGGCCTAGGTGCACATATATAGCCGAGCTGCCTGATCCAGAAATCGGACAGTGGCTTCTGATGAAATTATTTATAGAACTCGTTCTAATTTCAGTTCTCTAGGTAAGATGTTGGTAAGTTCGTAGTTGCAGGCAGGACAAAAAAAATGATGACAAATCCAGATGTCCACATTCTCCATTTCATGGAAGTATCCTGCCCCATTGTGCAGCCATCTTATTTGAGGTACAAAATATACAGTTTGACAGGCCTGCACGTTGCTTGAATTCCACACACGGCATGGAGTAATAGTTCTGTCCAACAATATGATCAATTATTTTTAAAAATGCACAAGACTTGGGTGGTAATAATATAAGCTTAAATGTATATATGTAGGTATGTGATCTACTGTACATCATTGTTCTTCTTTTTCGAACATTACTGTACCTAACGTTACATACTTGTACTCCGATAGTATAATTCGATCAGCCTACTCATGGTATTTTCTCACATACTCAAAAACAAATAATTATAGACTCTGGATGGATGCCAATTATTTCATATTTGATATTATGTTATTTTTTCCAAACACTAGTTGAGTATTACTTTTAGTGACACTGGGCTATACAGACCAGAAAACATCACTTAAATATGTAGGCCAGTTTGAATATTGAGATACATGTTGAAATGAGATTGACCAATAGGGGATAAGTACTGGTACTTGTGAAACAGGCCCAAAACTCCAAGCCGATACTTCCTCCACATTTAAGTGTGTTATGCTGCACAGCGATTTACAGATTAGCCATAGAACCACGTAACGATTGGAATAACAATAATCAACAAACTGGTAAATCTGATTCACGTAAATGTTTCAATGGAAATATAGCTGTAATCCAGCACTATGCATATATTTCATATTGATTATAACGACAGTCTACTTACTCTTTCAGAAACTATCTTATAAAGCTGTACAACTGTATTTATTGCTGTTTAAAAAAGAAAAGAGATTTAAATGGGATAATGCTGCCCTGCAATATGAGGTGATCTGTTGCCCACAAAATCACAGCCTAAAATGCATAATCATTATCAAAGACGGAGCCACACGTGCCTATTATTGAAGCCTTATATTTGTAAAATTATAGTTACATATATTAGAATCCTCAAGGAAACATGCACATTAAGTACAGGACCAAACAAAGGCTGCAAGTTATTAAGCTAGTCACTGCATACTGTAGTGTCGCATGTAATTAATAATTAATAATACACCTTCGGGAAGGAAAGACAAATGTTGGTAGCTTGCAACACTTGGTGAACAAAATAGTGGAAATTCTGACATACTAACTTTAAGAAATATAACTGAAAGTACACTATAGTCCATTTATATTTGTTCAATAGATTACAGTGATAGTACAGCTATAATTGTGTGCTGATTGTTTTATTATAATCAAATACCTTAACAGAATATTATATGATTAGGTCATTATCCCTGTTTGGAGAAAGTCACTTCAAGACATTCTCATCTTACACAAAACCTCTGCAATGCTTAGTGCAAATGTGAACACAAACATGCGGCGTTTATGTGTTCAATATTTGGAACAATAGCTAGTTAAGTGCCAATCAATGCAAGTCTGGGCAAGGTGAGATTGATGTCACCTGTCTACAAAAATGATGCACGCTTTGTGAGGTTGTGTGCAATACCATTTTTTTACACAAAACAAGATATCTGCGCATTGAGGTTGCACAATAATCACGGGTGCCCATTTTATGCGCTAAAATAAACTAAATACAGTATGTCTTTATAGTGTCTCTTAATGTGCTAAACAATGTGTAACAAAAAATATCCTACGATAGGCTTTGTTGGTCAATCAATTCGTAAATGTCGGTTTTGTAAATTAAATTTGGGGTTTCTTCACATCTTTGGGAAATCAGGAGATATTCCAGGGCTCTACACTAACCTTTTCCACCGGTGGCACTTGCGCTACTAACATTTTCAGTTATTGGCGCAAAACTTGATTTGGTCACAAAAATTATTTATATTATGCTGCTCTGGATAATAATGAATAATAAAGAACCTGTATTGCATACAGATGTGCACTTTAATTACTTGTCATCTTTTAAACCATATGCCCTCTTGTTTTCTTTAACATTGATTGGGATAGATTTACTGCAATAGAAAATACAGTACATTATGAAGTGCAAAATGATTTTATTTTAGTTTTCAAAATGCTATGGTTGGTACAGATGGGCAGACTCCTGAACTCTTAAAGAAAAATAAAATAAATGTAATCCATAAATAATATAATAGATTTTCAGCAGCTATTATTTTTTTTTCGGTATTAAAGATAAAACAATTGTACAGTAGGCCTACATAAATCATTCCAGCCTTTATAATTAAATGTATATAAGTAATGAAAGTTCCATTTGCATGGGCATGTTGAACCTCAATATGGTCAATGAGGATGTTGTAAGGTCTTCCCTTTTCAAGACGCAAGCAAAAGTTATTTCACACACTTTTGTGGAGATGTCAGTATTAGTGATGGGAATTTTGAGTCTTTTTAGTGATCCGGCTCACTTGGATCAGTTCACTTAAAAGAGCCGGTTCAGTTGGCTCTCAAAATGGCTCTTCGTTAAGTCTTATTTTTAAATCGCCCTTTAGAAAATGTGTATAATCATTATTTGCAATAATCAGCCAAAATGAACTAACGGCCACAATAACATGTACTACTGTATCCTTAGTAAAGCTGTGTGGACATTTAACATAAACTGGAATAAGAACATGAATGTAGTTAACTTTCAGCTGAGGCAACAGGCCTGTTGAATGTTTCGTTTTTACATGCCTGTGGAGATTGTTGAATTGATAGCGTTGCTTTGCATATACTGCATTTTGAGATCGTTTAGGAGTTTCACTCATGTTGGCATCCTAGTAGCTAATGAATATTTTTGCCGGTGTCACGCATGTTTTTTTTATACACTGTATAATTCAGTCACATTCACATTGTGTTTATCACAAGATGGTAATATGAATTAATTATTTAAAAAAGTTTTTTACAAGTTTTAGAGTTAAAAAATTATTATTAAAGTTTTCATGTATATTTATGCATATCCTATCATTTTTCATCATTGGCCAATTACAACATCGGTCAAGGGTTACGTTTTTCTTAATGGGTTTGAGTTCATGGTTCACGATCAAGGCTATTACCTTGAATTATGTTTTTAACAGCAGCCCACATTTTGTAGAACCAGATTATTTTAATAATTGTGGTTTACGGCAAATGCCTTTTGTAAAAATCTTCTCTTAACACAACTTGTCGGTATCACTGTTATGAATGACAAGTAGGCTACTGGGTCGAATCAATTTTGGCAAAGATCTTTTGCTTGAGTGTCTGATGAATTCAGCACATGATCTGTGGTTAGCATATGTTTGATTAATTGCCACCCCATTCTTCTTCAAAGGGATAATTTGCAATTTATATTTGGTGAATAGCATTTCCTCTTTGGCTATAGCTACTATACGCTACATTGAACGTAATTATAATTACAGATTCCTTAATTGCGCGGTTTGCTGAATCTTGACGGCGAAATGCAGTCGGGAGTGATGCTGCATTACGGAATATGTACAGTACCTGTCTCTACACCTCCCGTGCGTCATACTATAATTTTAAAGCTTCAATATTTTGTGTTTGAAATGTTTTGACGCGGTTACAAATTTGGACAGAACTACAATTGAAGGCCCACACAATTTACAGTAGGCTACACACAGTGCATTGCTCTGTCTTGGTACCTTCCTTAACCACTGGTATTCTTCGAGCTACTGGTGTCGAAATTGATATATCCGTTTGTTTTCCCTGATGAATCCTTCTCAGTCTCATTATTCTCACGCACAGGCTCCGTTTGACCTGGCGAATCGACATCAAGTGATGTTTTGGTTACACTTGAACGTTCCTTTTTTTAAATTAGTACATGTTCAGCTTAATTTCAAAACTTCAGATTTGAGTAGCTATGTTGATGCGATTGCTGTGTGCGTCTTGACGAGAGGAAGATTTTTTTTAAATCAACGCGGGGTGCGAAGGGTAATCGCGTGGCTGAAGCCAACTAGATGTGTTGAATGCTCAGAGCACGTTATAATTGTCGGAGCTTGTATTACAAAAAAATGTCTGTGTTCACAGACAATAAAGTGCCATCTATCCACCTTTCTATCGATCTATGAATTGGGAAAGAATATAAAATTCATAGTTTTATTAATTGTGGCACTAGTAATGTAATATATTTTGAAATGCGTTTGTGGAGCAGAATACATCGGTCAAACAAAAATAACATTGTCGTCTTCATATTGCCGAACACATGACTGCTATCCGCAAGAGAAATACAGTTGATGCTATTGTGTGCCACTACATTGAAGCAAATCACGGGTCACCTTCCTCTGAGCGTTTGTAGCTACTGAACATGTACAACTCTCACAGAGGGAAGGCGATATAGTACACAAATTAAAGCAAAGAGGCATTTTGGCAATACTCTCTAGATACAGTATATCCTAGGGGGCTTAATGGTGACTTTTCATTATCTTAATTTTTAGGCTAATTATGTGACCTTTTTAAATCAATGTTACTGTATTGATATATTAATATCAGTCCTTTAAGAAAATTGCAGAGTTTTTTGTGTCTGTTGCAGGCAAAAATCCTTGTGAAGTAAACGCAACATTTTTCAACTTTCTGCTAAGATATATGTGACTTTTTTGCAACGAAAATGCCTTGAATATTTTGCGTGGAAATTAGCAATTTATGCGACGAAAGTGCGGCGTATTTAAATAAATGCGGCAATCGCATAATCGCGTTTTTCTGGAGGGACTGTAAAATGAACATGTTTACTTGCTTGTTTATGCAGTTTTGTAATTGTGGTTATCCGTAACTCCTGACAAGGTACTTTTATTGTCTCCAGATGGATTGATTGCATACATATTGTATTAGTAGTTGTGTTTATTGACTGACTGTTGTTAACTCATCGTGGCTAATTGGGCCACTAGGCTACAAATAGGAGTGGTTGACACCAGGCAGGCTAAAACATGGTAACGCTGCTGATTTTAAACATACCTTGTGTTTAAACATGGTAACACTGCTGATTTTTCCAAAGGACGTCACAGCCATGACCACATCACTATGAGCAATGTGATGTGCCATATTCTTTAGTAGCAACAGAACTGTTATTCCGGGAACTTCCATCTTATCCTGGGAATGAAGAGACAAACATTTCAATTATATATATAATTATATAAAATAAATATATTACTTCTGAGCTGTCGAAATCTTGATGAATATTCTACATTTTTTTCCCCTAAACACATCCAAATCCCAAATATGGACTACTTAATGACCATGACACAGTAGGTGCTGAACAGTTCAAATGCAAAGTGGTGACAAGGAAATCTGTCCGACAACCACCCATCCTAACCTGGGCATGTCTCAGCTAGGGATGCAGCAATCGATTATTGTAGTAATCGAGTATTCTACCAATTATTCCATCGATTAATTAAGTAATAAGACATATTTTGTGTTTTACTGAAGAGCAACAATATACAATAGTTTGGTTTAATTTTCGGGAAAAAGCTACATTTTATTGTCTACATTGTTTACAATATCATCTCTCAAACTAAAACTATTAAGTGCAATTAAGTGCCATATTATATTGTTTTTAAAGAAAACTTTTTCTGAAATGCAATAACAACCTCAATCTAAGGCATACTTTAAACATACATAAACATTACCTTAAGTTGTGCATATTCAATTTTAGAACTACAAGTTTCAACCTGAGACTGATCTGTATATAGCCCTACATGTAAATATTAGTTATACTCGAAATATTTTAATTTATATATTTGATAACAATGTCATTAGGGATGGGACGATTACCGGTTTCACGGTAAACCACAATAAAATGTCCGTACGGTTAGTTATACCGTTTAAAATTTAATTTTCATTAAAACCGTATTTGATTACCGTGATTTTGAAAACTCACGGTAAATCCTGTCCAGACAGAATTAGTCTAACGCAGGTGCGCGCATGCAACTTTGTTTGTTGCACGAGAAGTCAAGGCGGAAGTCAGTGACAGCGCTCGGGAGATTTTTCAGCCATCCAAGAGGACAAAATCTGAGATGTGGTCATATTTTGGCTATTGCAAGAGTCCTGAGGGCAATTTAATCGAGGATTGGCACCCTGTCTGCAGAGAAATGTCGCTGCAAAAGGGGGAAACACGTCAAATCTGTCAACTTCGTGATAACCAGACACTGTTATACAGCGAATGCATTAACTTTAACTTCAATACCAAAACTAACTTGGGCAAAGAATTGGACAATCAATATTGATTCGAGATGAAATATTTAATTATCTCACTTGTAATTAACGCAAAGTATCCGGATGTTAAGTTTAACAGCAAGTAGATTTGCGCCAAGACGAATGAACATGTTCAAAATATTAAGGGTAACATTTAAGGGATAATGTATTGTATTAATTCATAGGAAACTTATTACACACATTTTTATTTTTACCACAGAAATAATTTCAGGGACATAAAATATTGCATGTGATTAGAGTCCGCAGATCCTTAAAGTCTTTTAAACAGCCTTGATATCGTTTTACAGAATTTACGGTCTAAAACTGTCTTTAAGTCTTAAATCTCATTTTCTAAGGTCTTAAACAATTGCGGCAGTCATGCTATTTTTGTTCCATTGTATTTTGTCGAAAGAAGCCATAAAGGCTTTCTCTGTGCAACATTTTAGTTAGCAACAGCAAGATACAGTAATAGCTGATTGCGGGAGCTTCATGAGTTCACAGCAACACACTTTGTTCGTTAGTTAGCTTAATTAGTTTGAGTCTTGTATATATTTAATATACTTAGCTAATATAGAAATTTTATTTGTGTCCTTACATTTTTGTTTACTAAAACGTATTACTTGTGATCAGTACCTATTAGATTGCACATTTTTTTTGCCTACCGCAAAGCAACGATAACAACCCACTCTCATTGAGCAGTTAATCTCCACGTTCTCGGTCTGTTTCATTAGCGCAAGTGTAGTGGGGCAATGTATTACTTTGGAACATTTCTTTTTACTGACTCAAGAGCCAGGCATCGTGGAGTTACTTTTATTCAGTAGTTTGTTTGAACTGCTGGTCGCGATGCTACAGCAGAGATAAGCACAGTCTATCGTGCGCACATAAAAATGCAGCTGGCAAAATAGAACACAAGATACGTTTAGACGTGTTAATTTTTTTCATATAATGACTATAAATAACTTGCATAAATAATTCAAAGACATTGCTCTCTAACCAAATCCAAACATTCAAACGATATGTGTGCTGGTCTTCCTCAACAAAGTCAGACAATGCATTCCAACGAAAGCTACTCTCAGTACACATCTGTCGCTTGCGATATCCGAAAAAAATCTTCACTAACACACGGTCAACTCCATTCCTTCATCTGAGAGATTCAAAACAGCAGGCAATGGGAACCATCCACAGAGATAGTCACAGTATACTGGCACAGTATTCAAGCCACCAAGTAAGTTAACGCCTATAAGGCAAATAAAATTCATGCCAGCAACTGGTAATCGACCAAATATCAAAAATAGGACTATTTTTTAGTATATATAGTTTATTGATGATACTCGGTTTGCCATTAAAATAAATCAAATGATTAGTAATGAATGTAATATATGTGTTACATGAATATGCCATTACAGAGTCAAATTCAGAGCATAGGTGAAAAATCGTCCCGTTAACTAGACCTTTCGTTTCCTTCAGCAGATGGTAAAGCTATTCCCTAATTCTACCAAGATTCTGTCATCAATTTATGGGGAATTCATAATGATATCACATCGGATAGTAGGCTTTAGTATTAAATGGTAGACTATAGTAAAATAAAAAGTGCTTAGAGCTGCTAATTGTATTTGTAGTTTGTTGATTTCCAAGTATAAAACTTGTTGAAATGTTTTCAGTGTGTGTGTATCCTTTTTCTTACATTTCCATCTCATTTTAACAAAACCGTGATAATATTGATAACCGTGATAACTTTGGTCACTATAATCGTGATATGAAATTTTCATACCGTCCCATCCCTAAATGTCATACAGCTCTTTTACACTTGTGCTAGTAAATCGTTGTTTAGCTGTTTCTCCGTGAAGAGAGAGAGTGAGAGAAATTGGTGTGCAACAATCACCTGTTTTTCCGAAGGGATAGTCAAAAAGTCGGCTCTTTAGTTTAAATTGTGGTCACCACTGCGTATTTTCTTGTCTTTGTTTTTGGTAGTTATGTTTGGTGTAGTTTGAAATCAATCGTAATTTAAATATCACGCCCACATATATGCACGGGTTAGAGGCCTTGCCCTTAGAATTTACAACATCGAAAAGCGACATCCGGCAAAGAAAAATAATTTAAATAGAAACGCTCAGGTCTTAAGGTGCAGGCCAACCGCTTGGTTTTTAATTTGGAAGCTTATAAACAGGCATCGATTTTTAAAGCAAATGCGGTGTTAAGGTTAGTGCTACAGTCATTGAAAGCAATTAACAAGAACCTGAAGTGCATTTCAAATAAATTTATTATTTTCACTGAACATTCCACGTTGTATTTTTTAAGTAGCTTTCTTACCCAAGATAGCACTTATTATATTAGAAGCGCAGAATAATATCCTTTCTCCTTCCTAGAGCCCCCAATGATGGCTGTTGTGGCCACTGATCTTCATTGAATTGCACTGTTCTCTAGCTCAATATTGTGGGTAACAGGGTAGCCACCAAACTTCAGAAATAGTGATAATGAAAAGTAATTTCGAAAAAAAATCGTTTCCGTGTTCTCTTTGGTATGTTAAGACAATTGCGGTAGAATAAGTTACTCAAGAGTAGAGGTCAGCTAATTAATCGGACTGGCCGATTAATTATGGCCGATTATGAGTTTTCAAAATAATTATTAATCGGCATTTTTGCTCACCGATTATGGCTGATACTTTTTTTGGTGAGAAACCACTTCCTCTAGTGTTACAATTCGATAGCAAATGACGTGAAAACTGCTTGCAGCCAGCGCATCTGTCATTAGCTTGTCTGGAGGAAATTGTCATTGCAGAAAAGCCATGGTAAGTTTGTAGTTAGCATGAAAGGAGATCAAATAAAATCAGTCGTTCCGACAGAACTGGTCCCATTTTTTTATCAACCAAAAATTTTATCTGTTTTCCTCTAGACTTTCAGGGAAAAACGACCCATTCAAAAAAAACTGCTGCGCAAGGGTTAACTAGCTAGCTATATTGCGTTGCATATAATGAATAAGGGGGATTTATAATTAATCATCAGATCAGCCAACAGTAGATCAAAATCGGGTACTGGCAACAAACGAGTGCTGAATATGTCCATGCAAATGCACATTCATTGATTGTGCACATATAACTTGTGAAAATAGGATGCCTATTCAAAACGATAGAGAGAAGACGTTTTTTTACTTCCATATTTAATTAAAAGGCATTCATGTTAAAAGGCATTCAAGGAATATACGTCGCTAGTGTTCTCAAACGTGGTTTTCAAAGTAGCCTATTTCTGATTTTGAATCAGACCGTGGCAAAAAGAGAGAAGAACATTAGGCTATTCTGACTCCTTGCGCGTATCTACACCTGAGTGGTTGTTCGTTGTTGGACTTCTGTGCTAGTCATGGATTGTCTATAACGAACACCATGTTCGAACATAGGGATGCTCATAAGTGTACTTGGTACCAGAGCACCCTAGGCCGAAGGTCAATGATCGATTTTATAATTGTTTCATCTTATATGAGGCCGTATGTTTTGGACACTCGGGTGAAGAGAGGGGCGGAGCTGTCAACTGATCACCATCTGGTGGTGAGTTGGGTCAGGGGGTGGGGGAAGACTCTGGACAGACCTGGTAAACCCAAACGGGTAGTGCGGGTGAATTGGGAACGTCTGGAGGAGGCCCCTGTCCGACAGACTTTCAACTAACGCCTCCGGCGGAGCTTTTCGTGCATCCCTGCGGAGGTTGGGGGCATTGAACCCGAGTGGACAATGTTCAAAACCTCCATTGCTGAAGCTGCGGTGGGGAGCTGTGGTCTTAGGGTCTTGGGTGCCTCAAGGGGCGGTAACCCATAGACACCGTGGTGGACACCGGTGGTCAGGGAAGCCATCCGACTGAAGAAGGAGTCATTCCGGGATATGTTATCCCAGAGGACTCCAGAAGCAGTTGAAGGGTACCGAAGGGCCCGAAGGGCTGCATCCTCTGCCATGAAAGAGGCAAAGCAGCGGGTGTGGGAAAAGTTCGGAGAAGACATGGAGAAGGACTTTCAGTCGGCACCAAAGTGTTTCTGGAAAACCGTCCGCCACCTCAGGAGGGGGAAGCGGGGAACCATCCAAGCTGTATACAGTAAGGGTGGGACTCTGTTGACCTCAACTGAGGAGGTAATAGGGCGGTGGAAGGAACACTTTGAGGAACTCCTGAATCCTACTTCTATGCCCTCTATATTAGAGGCAGAGCCAGAGGATGATGGGGGATTGTCGTCAATTTCCCTGGTGGAAG
>JACXGM010035574.1:0-11567 GCA_016801145.1 Umbra pygmaea | reverse complement strand
TAGGCCTCATTCTACAGACATTACTACCCTGTGTTACGCGTAGGCCTCATTCTACAGACGTTACTACCCTGTGTTACACGTAGGCCTCATTCTACAGACATTACTACCCTGTGTTACGCGTAGGCCTCATTCTACAGACATTACTACCCTGTGTTACACGTAGGCCTCATTCTACAGACGTTACTACCCTCTCTTAAGTGTTTGTTTCGTTACAGATATTGTTACCCTGTATTAAATGTAGGCATCACATTAGCTGAACTTTGGCCTCACGTTAAGTAAGTAGAAAGTATGTACTCGGGTACTTACTCAGGTACTGATGAGTGGTTGCACTCAAGGTTAGGTCTTCAGGGTGGATTAGGCTGTACCAGGATCGACCAATCAGCTCCTCTGATGTGTAGCCCAGGTGAAAGAAAACATTGTGATCCAGACCACTGAAGCTCATGTCTGAGCTGTGGAGGCTGGTGAAGGAGGAGCAGGTGGAGGGGGGGGCATGGAGACAGTTCACCGTGGGGGTACAGAGGGCCACAAACACCATCTCCAACGGTTGGTGTGAAGGCCAGCAGGCCGAAGAAGACACAGAGGCAGACTGAGGAACTTCCTGGTAACGTCCCCGGACCAGCATTGAACAGCAGGTACCATGCTGCAGTCTGAAGGACTTGGAGGTGTGCATGCCACACACAAACGCCCTCTCTACATAGACAACACAACAAGAACCGGATGGACACTCTCCCTTTGTTTTGCAATGAGCTTCCAAATCTTGGGTGGATCTAAATGGGGTTTACATCAGATGTCAGCAGTGTCTCTTACCAGTTGATGTTGTGGTATCTGAATCCAGGTGTGATCTCACAGTCTCCACATCCTGACTCTCCACCATGTCAAAGAAGGTCTCTCCATGGAGAACATCAACCTGGTGGAGAAGCATCAGCTTTAGTTACCATCATCATCATCTACTAAATAACATTCAGTAAGAGAACAGATCTGAGCTTAGATGACAGTCTTCCATGACCCGTCATCACATGTTCGTACCCACCATAGACAGTCCCAGGTATTCAGAGACATTCTCTGAGATGTACACCAGTCGGCCCTGGGTGGAGATGACCAGTATAAATCCATGGAGTGCAGAGAGGAAGGAGTCACACAAAGGAGAAGAGGAGGAGTCACACGGAGGAGAAGAGGAGGAGTCACACGGAGGAGAAGAGGAGGAGTCACACGGAGGAGAAGAGGAGGAGTCACAGCTCTGATCAGCAGATAGTCCTGAAGCCACGGAAAATAATCACAACTCAGGATTAGACATCAGACAGAATGTGGTTCCAGAACCAGCCCTGTTTTGTGCTTACAACAGTAAGACAGAACTCATATATGGTTTCAATATACTGTAAAAAATATTTGTTGTTCAACTAATTATTTCTAGTCATCTAATTGCAATGCCATTTTCAAGCTCGGAGTCATTCACATTTTACTTTTATACCAAACTTACTGTCATGGTCTCCCTTATTGAAGATCTGACATATGTATGTGTATTTTAGTTAAGGTCCATTGTGTGTGTGTATGTGATTTAGATTTCTACCCTGTGTGCTTTGTTTATGTTCAGTTCCCGCTCTTTTAGTCACATGATTTACTCACATGTTTCAGTTATCCAATAGTCTTTCTTAATTGTCTAACCAGCTGCATTCCATAGTCAATTACTTATGTATTTAAGTCCCATCCTCAGTGTTTGTAGCTGTCTGGTATTGTTGATGTCAGGTGTTGTTCTTGCGAGTGTCATTATTTATCTGTATAAGCATTTAGCACCCTCGTGGCATTTTGATTTTGTTACTAAAACACTGTTTGATTTCATTACTCCTTTCATGTGTGTCTCCACTACTTCACTCTCATCGATCAGGCTTATGAAACTTGCTTAACCATTTTGTTAAGCCCAACTAACCATTTTGTTAAGCCCAAATAACCATTTTGTTAAGCCCAACTAACCATTTTGTTAAGCCCAACTAACCATTTTGTTAAGCCCAACTAACCATTTTGTTAAGCCCAACTAACCATTTTGTTAAGCCCAACTAACCATTTTGTTAAGCCCAACTAACCATTTTGTTAAGCCCAACTTACCATTTTGTCAGCATGATGAACTATTCCAAGTGTATTAAAACATATTCTTCAATTATGTAAACTTGAAATGTTGAGATGTTTTTAAAATCAAGCCAAATTTATATAATTTTTTTTAGTAAATGTCATCTTTTTTATCAGTATAACTTATTTGAATTGATATCCAATATAATTATGTCATCTTTTAAATATGTTAAATTTATATTTGTAAACTTTTGTTATAATAACTTGACATTTTAGTCAACAAAACTAAATTTGACTTCTTGAATATGAAAGGTTACGTAGACAACATTTTTGGTAAGTTAAGACAATGGAATGGGTTGTAGTTATCATAACCTGACATTTTTAGTAAGTTGGCCCCTGTTACAGGGTTAGGGTTAGGGTGAGTTGGCCCCTGTAACAGGGTTAGGGTTAGGGTGAGTTGGCCCCTGTTACGGGGTTAGGGTTAGGGTGAGTTGGCCCCTGTAACAGGGTTAGGGTTAGGGTGAGTTGGCCCCTGTAACAGGGTTAGGGTTAGGGTGAGTTGGCCCCTGTAACAGGGTTAGGGTTAGGGTGAGTTGGCCCCTGTAACAGGGTTAGGGTGAGTTGGCCCCGTAACAGGGTTACAGTACCTACTGTATCTCAACTCAACCTGAGTTCAAAAAGAGTCTGAATCCTTATTTTCCTCAGGCCTGGTGGTTCTTAATCTGAACTGGTTCTTGTTTTGGGCTTAGGGTTAGGGTTAGGGTCTAATGGTTAGGTATGTAGGGGCATCCATGTGACCTAATGGTTAGGGTCTAATGGTTAGGTATGTAGGGGCATCCATGTGACCTAATGGTTAGGGTCTAATGGTTAGGTATGTAGGGGCATCCATGTGACCTAATGATTAGGGTCTAATGGTTACGTATGTAGGGGCATCCATGTGACCTAATGATTAGGATCTAATGGTTAGGTATGTAGGGTCAGGGTTAGGGTGGTTAGGGTTAGGGTTAGGTTACGTATGTAGGGGCATCCATGTGACCTAATGGTTAGGATAACTAACATGTGACTGAAAGGTCCAAGTCCCAACCACCAAGGCCAAAGCTGATGTTGTGTCCCTGAGCAAGACATATCACCCTAATTGCAGCTGCGAGTGTAGCACTAAGAATGCTGTTATTGTCCACACATAACCCTTGTACTGACCATGGTAGAGGACGTTCTTCCTGATGTACGCTGTGATGACGGCCATGCTGTGGAGGTAGGACAGCTTCTCCTGGTCATCCAGGGGGATGGGGAGCAGAGCTCTCATGTTTCTGATTTCCTCGTTCATCTGATCCCTTCTGGCTTTAGATGCTCCTTTAGTCGACCTGCGGGACGACACAAATGGCAACTGGTCAAGACAAGATGATTCCAAAGGGCAGAAATTCAGGGGTTCAAATTCTGTTAAGTCTTTCTCAGTGTACTGAAAACATACTTCTTGCTACAGGGCCTAAAAGCAGCCAATGAAGCAGTACAATGTCTTGTCCTAATACATTTTTCTTCACCAGAGGACCTTAAAGGAATATTAATTAATTAAGTAATGATTATATTAGCTTGCTTACATCTACAGTGGTTCCTTATGGAAACAACTAATGCTGGACGACGCCCTGCCTGTCTCAAGGAGAAGAATTTAGCTGCTCTGTGTTCAGCCTGTGTCTCCGTGTTCAGCCTGTGTCTCCGTGTTCAGCCTGTGTCTCCGTGTTCAGCCTGTGTCTCCGTGTTCAGCCTGTGTCTCCGTGTTCAGGCTGTGTCTCTGTGTTCAGGCTGTGTCTCTGTGTTCAGGCTGTGTCTCTGTGTTCAGGCTGTGTCTCTGTGTTCAGGCTTTGTCTCTGTGTTCAGGCTGTCTCCTCATCATTGTTTTCTCACTTCACTCTGCCAGTAACCCCCCTTTATTGCCAATCTGTAAATCCTTAATTCCCTTGCTTTCATATCTATATTCAAATAATTTACTGTGTGAGTTATGAATGACTTGGCCAATGTCAGCATGAATGTATATTTTCAATACCAGTTGCATATAATACTCCATGCAGATAAAGCCGAATAATATAATTATCAGTTTATAACTTATTTGTATTATTTTCACTATTATATTATTTCTAAATGCACATATTAATGCAGACAGTATTACGCCCTGTGTAAAAAATGTGTAAAAAAGTGTAATACATGTGTTAAACCAAATCACAGTGACAATTACTGTACTATTTAAAACTATTCAAACATTGCTGTAGTGCCTAAATACAGTATGACAACATCTGTAATGTATAACATGTATAAACATTGGTTTGCCACGCAGGGATGGGTTGTTAGAGTTGGGAAGTTGCTTACCTGAATCGCTTGTGAAGTCTTTGGCGGAGTTTAGTTTCTGCGTTGATCTGATCAGAAGACCCGCGAACGTCGCTCACCGGACTTTCAAACAACTCGCAGAAAATCGTCATTTTGGCACTATTTAGACCACCTGAAAGCTAATGTAAAATGTGCAAAAGTTTAAATCAGACATACTGTATATTCATTTTAGTAAACCCAAATAGCCGAGAATTAACTTTGCAATGCAACATAATAAATATATAAACTATTTTCATGATTTAGCCCATGCTCTTATGGGTAAATCTTAATATCCATTTGGATAAAATAATAAAGAGGTTGACCTATTAATTGTTCAACTAATGTATGCTAGTGCATGATATATGTTTTTCTATTTGTTATATATGTATGCTTAACTAGATAGGATAGGATATATAAGATATGAATATGTTAGCCTTACCTTCAGCCGGTGTTGTTGTGTGAAGCGACTCTGCTCTTCTGCATTTATATTCACTCTGGCCCTAACCCGACACCTTTCTCTTAACTCGGTCAGAGAGAAAAAAACGGTTAATGTTACAGATCGTGACGTAATGATAAGTGAATGGATAAACTTCCGTACGAGCGCTCTAAAAATAAACTCGTGCGTCGGACTGTACCAGCAGGAGTCATTGGCCGGAGGCGGAGAGGTGGGACGGACACGCACACACACTCATGTTGTGGGACGGACATGCACACACACACACTCATGTTGTGGGACGGACATGCACACACACACACTCATGTTGTGGGATGGACATGCACACACACACTCATGTTGTGGGACGGACATGCAAACACACTCGTGTTGATGATAAATCACTGTTTTACTGTATAAATACTATATAGAGAGACGTAGACTATTGTTAAAAATGCAATTACCATATCAAAACGAATAAACGTGGAGTAACCAATCTTTGATTTTGCAACCCTTGGTGAAGGCATTATAGGGCAGGAGGGGGCATAATGTTTTGCTTGAGTGACACATTTAGTTTTTGAAACCAGGTGAAGAAGGACCGCATGCTATAGCAATGCGTGAAAAAAATATGATATGGGAAATGTTATTTCATTAAATTTTTACCAAATTACGCTTCAAGCTGACGTTACTATGAATATCTCCCGAACGGTAGATGCTGGAAATTAACAAGTGACACTAAGTAAAAATGTAAATTCCGCTGGAAAAAAAACTATGGTCGTTGGTTCATCACAGCCAGATAGATCGAATTTCAAACGTGCATATATCTATCCGTGTATTGTTTTTTAAAATAAAATCTTACAGGACCCGGGAAGGTACAGTACGTTTCATTCTAAGGGAAAAAAATATGCTGACATGATTACTGACACAAATATATATTACTTTGTACTTACAGATGACTAATGGAATCACTAGTGTGAAATTCATCTGAGGTGTGTTCGAGAATTCATTAGATTTGTGTTTGAAACAACTTGTAGATAATTTAGGCCTATGTTAGTTGATTAGAGTATTAATTAGATTTGTGTTTGAAACAACTTGTAGATGGTTTAGGCCTATGTTAGTTGATTTGAGTATTCATTAGATTTGTGTTTGAAACAACTTGTAGATGGTTTAGGCCTATGTTAGTTGATTTGAGTATTCATTAGATTTGTGTTTGAAACAACTTGTAGATGGTTTAGGTCTATGTTAGTTGATAGTAATTATTTTGTTCCAAGTTGATAACTCCACAGCCTATTAGCCTATAACTGAAATGGCAAACATGAAATCAACTGAATGGGGACTGTCAATAGCTTTGTTTGATAGAAGCTTTAAGTATATACTTAATATGAGCATACAGAAATAAAATAATATTGAAAATATTACAAATAAGTTTTAAACTGATAAATAATGTATTCTGCTTTATCTACATGGGGTATTACAAGCAACTGGTATTGAAAATATACATGCATGTTGACATTGGCCAAGTCATTCATCACTCACACAGTAAATTAATTGAATATAGATATGAAAGCAAGGGGATTAAGTATTTACAGATTGGCAATAAAGATTACAATAAAGTAACATATCTGGACTGAGATATGAAATCTCACTGTAAAGAAAACAGGTGGTATGGTTAGGTTAATTAAAAAACATATTGGGTAAATAGTGAAAATATGTACATATTTGTATGTAACCTAACACTGTTACACTGGTTCTCAACACCTGGGGGCATGCCAGTCAGAATTTCAAAGACATTTCCATTATGGTTTACATATATTCCACAATAACAAACAAATTATGTAAACATATTTTTTGTACTTTTAGATAGGCTTATTTTTGAAAAAACTTGATTTGGTGCAGTTCCTTATAAACTGTAAATCAGCAAAAACAAAATGTGCCGCATGTTGACTATTAAGTAATACGCTTGACCAAAACAAGTTAACATCATCTTTCTGTGAGTAGCCATCACTTTGGTTAGCTGTCTGTTATAGAACTGGCTAGCCAAACACACCACCAGTCATATCACTGTCCTTCATATAGTTTGTGTTTACTGCTGTCTGTTTATGTCCCAAATTTAAACCGGTGTATGATTGTCTGGTTCCTTAAAAGCAAATAACCAAAAAGAATGTTTTTGGATGGGCTGCCTCATACTGTGGCTAACAAGTGTAATTTTAAATGCCAGATTAATTTTTAATTGATTGTCTACATGCCATTGTTAGAGATGAGATAATCTCATGCTGGCTAGTTTCTCTGTTGAGTGAAGAGGAGAGACAGCCTACCTGTTAGTTGTTTAATCGAGACTGGTATTCCCAAATGTAAACAGATTTGCGTGTAATCTAAACAATTAGCCTACATTTAAACATTCTGAATAATCGATCCTCGTCATTTCAGTGTAAACAGAGTGAACGAAATGTCACCTGCACACATGGCTAATTTGCATATATGTTATATGATTGGCTATGGCACAGCCGGTGGTTTGGGTATCGTTCAAGACTGACACGTTTTTATTACCTCAAACATGTATTGAACAAGGACGGGTCCATCATCTAGCTTCGTATCGATATGTTTTGTGACGGCAAGAAGAAAACTTCCGGATAAATTCCGGTTAAATATTTCGGTGTGACTCAACACGTATTTTTAACTAGGCTAATGTAATGACCCTATTATGGTTTCGATACGAAGCTAGGTACAATCGGTAAATACATAATTGCACACACATATCCGAGACCCGTCGTAATGATGACAGATCCGAGGCAGATCCAAGTTAAAAACATAAATATTGGAACCACACCCGTTCGGTTCCCGGGTGGGACCTCAGATTTTCGGGCCTGCTGGATCCGTCAAGACTTACCTGATAGGGAAGGAGAGACAACTATTGTCTTTTAGGGAAGGAGAGACAGCTATTGTCTGGTAAGGAAGGAGAGACAGATATTGTCTTTTAGGGAATGAGAGACAGATGTCTGGTAAGAAAGGAGACAGCTATTATCTGGTTGGGAATGAGAGACAGTTATTGAGACCAACCCCTAACCCTAACCCTTATTGAGAGACAGAAGGAGAGAGCTATTGTCTGGTAGGGAGAGAGTGGGTATCCTTTTGGGAAAGAGTGTAATTGTATGCAGCAATTTCGGAGTGGAGCAGCGTAAAGACTGCAAAACACAGCACGCATTTCATGACAAACATTGTGTATCAAAACCATAAAAAATAGAAATTAAGAGAATAAAGTAAAAAAAATTACATTTTAGTTATGGAGAAAATAATTGGTAAAATACTTGGGCTAGCTTTAAGGCATTTTGTTCTTTTCATTCATCGGTCATTGGCAGGCACAGCTCCAGGATGAAATGACCGGGGGGCATTTTTCATGAATGGGGGGGGGGGGCATAATTAATTAATATACCATTTGCCGTGCTTATCGGGAAACAGAACTGAAGGGGCACAGAAACTATCTGCGGGGGCAATGCCCCACTTTGCCCCCCGTAGATCCGGGCCTGATCATTGGGCTAGAACTTTTGTGTTGACCTGACAACACAGGTAGCCTAGCAGGGACGTTGGCTTTAGCTCTGCAAGCTTTTTGGGTCCAACTTGCACAGCTCAGATCCGGTCAATGAAACATGCGCAGTGAAAATCAGCGCTTCGTTTCATTCCAGCTTCGTTTATTAGCTCACGTTCGCGCATTATATTTGTGAAACCCAGCCGTAGTAACGGTTAGCCTAAATGTGAAAATACATGTTTATAGGCCTACCTTAGTTTTCTTACACAATGTCCTTGTTTGATTTCTCAGAATTTAATCACCACTGTTGGTTTCAAGATAATTTTGTCTACTCCGGATCAAAATCCCCGGATGGCCGTGTCTGACCAAGGGGCCGTACAGTAGCTTACTTTGCCCCCACTGCATTAGTAGACAGCGCCATAAACTCAACCAGAGCATTTGGCATGTCTGCCACCTCAATATTGTTCGATGTGGGGAACTTCATCGAGGTACAAAACTATTTAATAAAGTATGCACATTTATTGTTTGGGACAACATACAGGAGTTTCAAAGAAGGCTGAATGTATTGATTTTGTTATTAATCAGAAATATTTCATTAGCACTAGCATAGCTACATTGTATGTCAGTTAGAAGACCTCAAATATAATTTATGACTATCGGAAAATGTTTCGCTGAATAGAAAAGCAAGCATTCATGAACTCTATATTTTATTTGTTCCTCTGTGTTAAAGGCCAGGTGTAAAAATCAAGTAAATGAAAAATATAAACACTATCTAACAATTGTACATTTATTATATGCAGAAGAGTGTATGAAAGTGAGAAGAGAAACCACAGATTGGTCATCATAAATGGAGGGATTTCGCAGGTTTTCAATACAATGGACAATGACCATTTTGGTTTTTACCAAGACACCTAGCAGACTGACCACATGTGAGGAATGACTGAAGTTGTTAAAGGGAAGCGTCTGACCATTTCCGAACTAAATAGAGTAGCTATAAAGATATTCCCATCTATTACTGTATATATATATAATAGATATTTCCCATTCCTGTTACAGCTGTGGAAAAAAATTGCAAACCACAGCAATTTTTTGTTAAATCAACCCCATTGAAAAAATCTGATCAATTGATTGGATGGTCACAAGCCATCAAATAAAAACGAGCCGCTTGACTCAATCCACCCAACTTCTATGATAAAGACTCGTGGTGAGCATGCAAAGACGCAATCAAGCCAATTATTATTATGAACTCTTCCTAAGTTAACACATTAGTATTGTGTTGTTTAAAAAATGTATATGAACTTATTTTCTTTGCCTTATTTTAGGTCTGACAACACTGCATCTTTTTTAATTTTGACCAGATTCCTTTTTCTGCCAATAAATGCTTTGAATCGCAATATTTTTATTAATAATTTGGGAGAAATGTTGTCAGTAGTATATGGAGTAAAACAACAATATTTATTTTACCCAAACACATACATACATTTAATAAGTATGCTGACATTTGTTGCATTCCCTGTACAAATACTTCATTGTTTATTCTGAAGATCTGCACACTGTATTCTTGTTTTTATCATTTTTATTCTGTACTTCATTGTTGGGTAATTCATGTGTAACTTCATGTCTTCTGCCCCTCAATGCTTTTATCTTGGCCAGGTTGTCACTTCAAATGAGAAACTGTTCTCAATGTGCTCACCTGGTTAAATAAAGGTTAAATAATGTTTAAATAAAGGTTAAATAAAGGTTAAATAATGTTTAAATAAAAAAAGTAACACTAGAGACACTGGATTGTTTTCAGTGGCATTGGGATTGTGGTGATGATATGGAGGTTACAGCTGTGTTAAAGTTATGGTATAGAAACCTACCCTGTGGTGAAGTTATGGCACTGAAACCATTACTGGGATGTTATGAAGTCAAATAAAATATCAATTTTGCTGCATTTATTATTAGCCTCTTCAATATGCCTCCAAAGGCCACTCTGCTGCAGAGATGGATGCAGTGAGGGAGGGTGAATCGGGGAGAAAGAAACTAGAACTTGAGTGAGAAATTAACCAATCAGGATTTGGTTAAACAACAACACCGAAGTCTGAGTGTCAAGGGTCTCTGAGGAACATTCGAGCCGCTATGCTGAGTGTCTCCCTGCATTAACGCCTGAACTGCTGGCCCCTGGAGGGTTAGGTCCTGACTGGGGCAGACAGGGAGTCCGGAGGCTCTGGGTCTGCTAGCAACCAACTTCCTGTGTGCAGCATGACCAAGGCAACGGGCAGGGCTAAGGGTTAGGAGCCAGGCGGGTCAGGGTGTCTCTGCTCTATGCTGACCTGCAGTCTGGGAGCTGTACTTAACTCTCCAGATAACACTGCTTTATAGAGGCAGGCTGCTGACAGACAGAAACACACTGCCAGAGTGGGCAGGGAGGTAGCAAGAGAAAGACATGGACACAGAGCAACCAAAAGATTTAGGTCAGGGCTGGCAGGTTTGAAGGTACTTGTGTGGACCGTGGGTGGGTGTGGGGGAGGGGTCGGGCGCCACAAGCCCCTTGGAAGTAACGGTTGTCCAGCCGTGTGAGGTGTCTGTTGGGCACGACTGGCGCAGAGGACCATCAGACTGTGGCAACACCCTGGAAGGGGGCAAGACAGCACAGCAAACAAGACACCTTTTAATAGACAGTAGTGAAACTTCAGCCCTCCGAAAAAGATCATGGTACTTTGAAAAATAGACTGTAAAAGGAAACGTTTTGTTGTCAATGCAGAACCCACAAGTAAGAGGGATTAGTAGGATCTAATAGGGCCCACAGTAAGAGAGTGGTGAGTGGGATCTAAAAGGGCCCACAGTAAGAGTGGGATGAGTGGGATCTAATAGGGCCCACAGTAAGAGAGTGATGAGTGGGATCTAATAGGGCCCACAGTAAGAAAGTGATGAGTGGGATCTAATAGGGCCCACAGTAAGAGAGTGGTGAGTGGGATCTAAAATGGCCCACAGTAAGAGTGTGATGAGTGGGATCTAATAGGGCCCACAGTGAGAGTGTGATGAGTGGGATCTAATAGGGCCCACAGTAAGAGTGTGATGAGTGGGATCTAATAGGGCCCACAGTAACAGTGATGAGTGGGATCTAATAGGGCCCACAGTAAGAGTGTGATCTTATAGGGCCCACAGTAAGAGTGTGATGAGTGGGATCTAATAGGGCCCACAGTAAGAGTG
>JACXGM010035573.1:0-11639 GCA_016801145.1 Umbra pygmaea | reverse complement strand
GGCCCACCGGCATATGAAATACCTTGAACTGGAACAGGCCCACCGGCATATGAAATTCTGTGTAAGCCATTGACTGTCTGTATCTTGGCACCTGCCAAGATGGAAGGCAGTGAGTCAGTCTGGTTATAGTCAGTGACAAATATGGTTTCTCTGTTTTTTATGCCCATAGCAGCCAATGACACAGAGGTATTCTTTGCAGCATGAGATGGTGCATTGTCATGCATGGAGATGGAGGAAGGCACGGTTATTGTTTTTGTACCATGGAAGAAAGTGATCAGTCAAAAACTCTATATATGTTGCCAAGGTCATTTTCACACCTTCAGAGACCCTAAAGGGGCCTACCAGCTCTCTCTCCATGATTCCGGCCCAAAACATGACTCCGCCACCTCCTTGCTGACATCGCAGCCTTATTGTGACATGGTGTCCATTTACTAATCCATCCATCTGGACCATCCAGGGTTGCACGGCACTCATCAGTAAACAAGACTGTTTGAAAATTAGTCTTCATGTATTTCTGGGGACACTGCAACCATTCAAATACTGTACCTGTTTGCTGCTTTGTAATGGCATTTTAGCAGCTGCTCTCTCAATCCGATGAATTTGTCTGGCAGTAACCTTCCTCATTATGCATTTACCTGCACAAATCCGTCTGTGCTCTGAATCAGCCACAAATCTCTTCACAGTACGATGATTACGCCTACGTTTTTGTGAAATATCTAATACTTTCAGAACCTTGTCCAAGGCATTGCACTATTTGACGTTTTTCCGCAGCAGAGAGATTATTTTTCTTTTCCATATTGCTTGAAACCTGTGGCCTGCTGTATAATGTGGAACATCCTTCTTATTTAGTTTTCCTTTAATCGGGCTCACCTGGCAAACTAATTATCACAGGTGTCTGAGATTGATTTCAGTTCTCTAAAGAGCCCGGAGACACAATACCATCCATGCGTTTGATTGAATTTTTTTATATTCATGACACTTAATTCCAATTTGCATAAAAATTTGGAACCAGAGGCGTCATGCCCATTAAAATGTGCCCCCTCAGATTTTTGAGCCATGTGGATTTTCCTTTTAATATCTGTATTTGTGGGCACATGTTTCTGTGTGTTGTGCACACTATGCCCCCTTAAAAAAAATAGGTGCATGACGCTTCTGTTTGGAATGCAGTGTAATTGCCTCAGTGTAGCTTTCCCACTCTGCATCACTGTTCTGGAGTAGAGCTCCGTTGGTTAGGACAAAAGCCTACAACTTGTCTGCCGGGAAAGTGATGTCAAGAAGTTGTCAGAGGTTACCTTTATGTCTTAGCACAAGAAAGGCTCCATAAATCTCAAAATGTCTCAAACAGTCACGCGCCTGCTGGCCTGGTTTAATCTTTCCCCAGGTATGGATAGCCATTGAGCATGTACTTTGTTTCCACATCGGCTGCCAACCAAAACTTGATCCTAAATTTGTTTGGTTTGTTTGCCATGTAATGAAAAAATGGCACCAAGCTTTTTTTGGGAACAGTTGGTCATCAATAGTTATTTATCTCCTGGTTTGTAACAAGCAATGCTTTTTGAAGTGTTTCGATGGCAGCAAATGTGTCCAAGCGTAGTCCTCTTGTTTCCTTGTCATCAAAACACAGGTGTTGCATAACCTCTCTGAATTGGACGTTAATTCCTTATAGATCGCAGTATAGTGCATTATTTGTAATAGGCTACATAACAGTGCTTGATAAGATCAGACTAACACAAACCAACCCATCTATGTGTGTCTTTGTTATCCATGCACAGATAGGCCCATATGGATAAGTTATTGTAATAAGCCAAATAAAATTGACAAAAAATGACAGAACTTTAGATTAATAGTTTTTTAACATTAGAATGTGAAAAAAAAACTATTATATCCAAGAACACATGCTGCTGTATTTTCATTAAATTATTAGGCTCTGAATTAGGTTTTAAACCTCAGATCACAAAATCGTCTAAAAATGGGAGAGTTCTGTTCATTGGTCTTTTTCACTTGTGACATATGTTCTTTTTTGTGTCTTCTTCCCTGGCTTGAGTTACTGTTCTTCATCAACATTAGGCTACACCTCTTCATCGCCTATGATGAATTTAAATAAAGCTTGAGAACTGACATGTTGCACTATTGTTCTAATGTAATCACCCATTTCATTATCAAACTTACACCCTTTAAATTCTTGCTGTTAATTAATTAAAATTCAAATGACATGTCATTCAGACAATGGTGATTATGGCCTGGGTACCACAATTGGGTACCAACAGCTACGTGGCTGGCGAATTTGGCGGTTTAGGTAGATGTAGGGGTAAAAAATAGCTAAATTGTCTCAAAAACATTCTGGTATTGATTTTAGAATTCTGAAAATGGAACAATATAAAATACAAATATTTTGTTAAAGTCAAGAGTGTGTAGTTTTAAAAATCACAGATTTCTTTTAATTACGAACTCAAAATTTGAATGGCTGCTGTGTTTGGATCTAGTGTTAAAAGGGGTATGTAGATATTCCCGAAAAATGCATTTGGTCAGCATAGTGTGATTTTTTGGTTTATAGTCTGTTAGACCTCATTCATATGGGTGTGATGGTCAGTATAATCTGGCCTATTGCTGTTTCAGCATGATTATATAAAGAAAGTTAAGACACTTGAAGTGAAGTTATTGTTAAATAAAAAACATACCGTACATGCACCTGCAATGCAGAACTTCTGTCTTCCCCTTCTGGAAGTGAGAGTAATTACACAAACACTTGCAACCATGAGGTTATGACATATTTCTACGCATAGATCGCTTTCTTTTTAGACTAATCCTTCATCTGATTGCCAAGTTATTTTTCCATCTAGAGCATCAGAAATTTTTCTTAGATGCATCTTAGGTTTCTCTGCAGCATTTTACACCAGTTGCTGTAACAATTGCCTATTCCTTCTTTCACAACGGTTGCTCCCAATGACAGTATACAAGATGAATGAAACCTTGTCATTTATTCCTATGGAGAGAATGTGAAGTCAATTAGAAGCACTTTTTCGGGGATAGCCGAGCATACTGCGCAGCCTCAAGCTAAGCGTGATGACGTAGATGTGACGTGAGCAATGTCTCTGAAAGTTGAAATTATTTTCTTAGCCGTGCCAAGAGAAATCTTAATCATGCCGAATCTTGCCTCTTGCAGAGAAATGATAGCGTGAGTAGGAGTTCCTACACCATGAGTGTAGGAACAGTAGCAACCTTTAGAAATATTCAGATGAATTATTTTGTAATTTTGACTGTATGCCTCCACGTCCCCCGATTGCCTGCTAGCTTCACCTGGACTGGAATTTCCCTAGTGTGCGACAGTAAGTTGCGTGGTTATGACATAATAGTTAGCATATTTTCACAAAAACGGCTGCTACGGGGCCATAACGTTGGATACAAGGTAATGAAGCTTTTTATACATTGTCGTGTTTCTTTAGAAATTAACAATGGACAAATAGAGTCTTTAAATGCTTCAGATTTAAATTTAATTGCTGTCAAAGTGACCCCTAAAATGAATGGAATGCTAACGTAAGGTGATAGCCAGGTAGCATCCGAATCCACCCAGAGCTGCTTCAACTTCTGGATGTAAGCCTACCCCCTTGGTTGCTCTCCTTTTCTGCTCTGGTAAACCAATCATTGCTGGGTGACGTAAAACACATCAATACTGGTTTTCCAGTGCGGGAATGTTGCCACAGACTCCACAGACAGTCGGCCAAGCCGGAACTCAAACCCCTGTCATCAGGGGGCATGTGTAGAACGGAGTCTGGAGCTTAGACCGCTACACCAACTTCGCACATATTTCTTATCTTTAACAAAAACATATGAAAGTGAACGTATAAATACACAAACACGTGTAGGCCATCAGTAGCTTTTTGCTTGACCAGGTGCAGTTCACTAGCTTTCCCCCATCATTTTAGTCTCTAATGAATAGCATTTTTTTGCCTGAAGGACAACAAAGACAACAGTCAAATTCAGAGAGGGTTCAGACAGCACAGTGTAGCTTGTTGTTCTCAGCCCACTTTATTCAAATGATCTTCGCAATGAGTGCTGTGTCAACCCAGTAGATTTGTAAGGTGCCATTCTCAGTTAATCCTCATTCCTTTGCCACATAACAGCAGCCTTGTATTCACCCTGTTGAGTGATTTAGTGTGCCAACAGCCATCCCTTGACATGTGTCTTTATTTGGTTTTCATTCCCCTACTCTTGGGGCCTCTACTTGCAGCTAGGGCCTTTAATTTGTTTGGTGCATCCTAAAGTAATTTACAGTCACAGCTTGACTTTGAGACAACTTTCAGCCGCAAGTCCAGTAAAAGTAATCCTTGTGGAGAGAGGAAAAGTGAAAAGCGTCACTACGGAGGTCTATACAAAGCCACTAGTCAGACAGGAACAGTGTGTTTATGATAAGTGGATTTAATACAACTTCCATATCCCTCTCCTCTCATCACAACAACATGTTACTCTCTCTAGTCACCTGTGATTCCTGTGGGTAAAGTGGAAATAAATGTAAATGATAACAATTTAATCAATTTCACAGTCACCTGTATGATTAATAAGCGGTTAACCAGGCTTATTTTTGCCTAATACAATGAGTAAACATGTGGGGAAGTAGCTCCAGGTGTGCAGCCTGTTCCCACTTAGAATTGCTTGTCCATTTGAATGCCAAAATGATTGCGAGCAGACCAACATATGGAAGAGGGAGAAAACAACAACTAGAGCTGGGTGGCTTCCCTCATGACCTTGTTTTTGCACTTTTGGCTCACTGCTGGGCTTCTAATTTCCACACAAACCTGAGCATCCATCACAATTCTACTCAAGCTAATCCCTTCCATTATGTTGATGTCACAACCTGTTTATCTGGCATTGGCACTTCAGACAGCATTTCTTCAAATTTTCTGGTCCAGTAACAATTGTAATGAATAGGCAATATGTAGGATGTGTACTGTAGTTTGCATTAAAATATAAGACAATAATAAAAAATACATCTGCGGTAATAGTGGAATGAATAGTGTTTAACAATATTTTTTCAACAGAAAATATTTTGGGTATATACAAAATTTATAGTGCGCAACCAGTGGTTAATTTGTAAATCCAGAGGTGCCAGAACACATACTAGGAGCACGAGAGAAAGAAAAAAAACATAACACTACAGATCTGGTAACAGTGCACATAGGATTATTACATGCTTTTTATTTTTATTTATTCATTCTTTTCCCCTATTTTTCTCCCCTCCCAATTCGCATTAGCCCTGCAACTTGGACGGATGCGCGATGGCCAGGTGCGTGCACATTGTTAATCCAACCACATGTCGCCAAGCCGCGGATCCTTTTCACGCTGTTAATCCAACACGGAAGCCTTTAGTCAGATCATGTTTGAGATAATTACGTTCACCAACTATACTTTTGTGATTGAATCTACAGGCACCCGATCTGCACACAATTTGTCGCTGGCGAGCGATGTGGCAAGCTAGATGATAAGGCTTATCTATCCCAAATCCCGGGCAGTGCTATGCCAATTTGCGCTGCCTCATTCTGGCGGTCCAGGAAAGTTGGAGAACCCATAGTCAGGCTTCAACAACTGACTATCATGATGTAAACTGTCCTGCAATGCAGCGACTTAGCCCACTACCCCACCTAGATCCCCAGGATTATTACATGCTTTTACCGTAGTATATCGGTGGGCAAGGTTTACAGTGCCGATGGCAAACAATGATGAAGAAAGACAAGATGCGGCTCAAACTAAGCACTGTGTGCTTACTTTACTATAGGTTTCATTACATTATCATTTGTAAAATGTAGGATATGTAAATTAATGTGAAAGTACATAGATTTTGTTAATTCACATGCGCCGGTCCATCTTTAATATAACTCATGGATTTTAGACTGTGCTTTTTGTTGCAACAAACACTGAATAGAGTTGGGAATAATTATCCGATATAGATTTTTTTATATTGAAAGGGAACAATGACGAAATTCTTTGAAACCACACAACTGACATATAAAAACTGACGTGTAAAATGCATATGTTATGTACCAAAAGCAAATGGGCTTCCAGATTTTGGGGTGTTCTTTGTGAAAGAACCTCCAGTTTTTACACAAATTATTGTTATTTCACAAAGTTGTATCAAGGGCATTCATCTGCACAGAGCCATATGACCTCATGCCTAATAGTCGCGCTAGTTCCACCCTGTTCTCTCTTAATGAGAGAGCTCTCTGATGACCAGGACAGTCACATAATTACTTCAAATTATTTAGGCACATAAACAATTTAGAGATTTTCATCATTGTTCCCCTTTAAGAAAGACAGTTTTTACAGCATTTGTAAACCTGTCACTTGAAAGACCAAGTATTTCCATTGTTATGGCTCAGATTTGACAAATAGCACATTTTACAAATTGCACCTTTAAGTATTAAATATCTGATAAAAAAGAATACCAGCCATTGAGACATGCCGATTTATTTAAATGAATAAAATAAGACCCATTTCCCCTTATCACTATTTGCCATTGTTGATTAAATCAAAGCCTTTTGGTATTGTAGCTCTCACCTGGGATGATGCATTGTTAATTGTTGTGAGACAAAGAGTCCAGTGTTCAGACATCCCAAATGCTTTATATTCCACTGTTCAGATGTAAATATAAATATCAGATATAAATAAATAAATAAAAAATAAATAAACACAGTGCAGATATGAAATATTCGGAGGAGGATTTGGTATGTTGCTTCATTTCAGTTTCAGTAGGACAAATGTATATACCTTATACGTATGTCCCTTAGGTCACTGAGCGTTTAGCTCCCATGCCACACACCATAGGTTTAAGGCTATCCATTTTAAAGATGTTGCTCTTTCAGATATACATTCCCTGAGGTTATCGTATGTTTAAGGATGTACAGTAACATGGCATACATAATTTTTTCCATAGTACCACTAATTGTGGAATTGAGATCAGTACTTTGACTGGGCTATTTTAGGAAACCCTCCTTTCTATATTAAATGTTGCTTTGGCCTTGTGCTTGGTATCATAAATCTGCCACCACCATAGCATTACTTCACTGTAATTATGGTGTGCCCTGAGGCATGTGTAGTATTAGGATTGTGCTGCACAGTGCTTTAAGTTTTGGCTCAAACTTTGCTTCATCTGAATAAAATGGATTACATTTTTTCTCTCTGGTAAACTCTAGAAAACGTTCATGGTTCCTTTGAATAACCGTTTCTCACGACCTTCCTTAACAGGCCAGTGTTATGCAGATTTCTTGGTATGGTCGACTGGCGCACCATTACTTCGCTCCTAGCGACTGAACTCTGTGGTCAAACAGATTGTTGGCCTTTGTGATTTCTGTCACAAGTCTCCTTCTTATTTGAATGCTGACTTTTCATGGAGAACATTTTCTTGGTCTTACATGGGTGGTATGATGGGCTCACACTTTCTGCTTAATGATCCATCTTTGCTCACTGGGAAATCAAAATCTTGGATATTGTGGTGCTTCTTTTCCTAATCTATTTATTTGTACTATGTTAGGTCAAACTTCTATAGCATTCTGTATGGACTTTTATTTCCTTCCATTTCGCAGCATGACAGCAACTTCAATAGTTCATAGATTTAGCCTAATGGAAAAGTAATTGTGTCCTAGTAATGGTAATTTCTTTCATCTGCGAAAACAATGGTAGAATACATAATAATATAATAATGTTATTTTTTCAAATATTTCCAATATTATAAAAAATGTCGACCAATAATAATTGCATTTAAAATTGGAAGAACAGAATAAAATTTATATCAACATATATTGTGAGTGGTTGGGCAGGAAAACCAAATCAAAAATAGGTGGAATGTCACAGATCCTAGGGACTGGGATTAGGATTCGTGGCATAAGACTGATATGCTAACTTTATATGTGTATGCATTGTGGGGTTTATTGTTTATTGTAATTAAGTGATTGGGGTTTTGTCCTATGCCTGTGCATTGCATGGAAGATTTATGTTGGATAATAGAATTGATAGGTATGTATAATGTGTGCTTGTATATTTCTGTGGTATTATTCCTCATTGGGGCGCCTTCCTCCTGTTTACCGAGAGTTGACTATAGTCTGTTCTAATCGAGGTGATATAGGGCAGGTGTGTTCTATTGTTGATTGCATTCAACCGGTATAATCAGGCTCTATATAAGATCAGCCGGTATAATCAGCCTCTATATAAGATCAGGTGAACAGAAGGAAGGCGCAAGTCATTATTGGTATGTCACCGTATTGTATGCTGGTCTGGGATGATAAGCTGAAGTAAGTGATGTATGGTATCATGTGTGGCTTGAGAGTTTAAGCGTACGTTATTATCTCTACTATACTAGTGCACAACGTATCCTTCTAGCACTATGCCGCGACAGAGCATAGTGCTAGAAGGATACGTTGTGCACTAGTATAGTAGAGATAATTGCGTACTATCTGTTTCTGGCGCATGTCTCTGTAAGCATTAGTATTACCTATATTCTACCGTTGTGCAACGTCGCTTACAGACTACCATATCACCTTTGTGTACTGCATCCTGGATCAGTTATTATTAAAAGCAACAAACGATCTACCTGCCTGGATGTCCTCTCTCCACACACCAATACGTGACATGGAAAGTATAAAGGAGTCGCCAACAGTAATAATGAGTTTTCTTTTCTCAATGATTTCTATTTCCCCACATACAATGAATAGAGTCTTTCTGAAATTTCAAAATAATACAAAACAATGGGCAAAACACTGCGTATTGGTTAGACCACTGAAAAAGAACCATGCAACTACTGATGTCTTGGCATTACTGTACCTTAAAAAAAACCTGTACAGTAATGGAAGAACCTGTGCAGTGTAACCAGTTGTATATACATTTCTTATTATTATTTCCCTTGATGACATTTTTTTATTGAGGAAATATCTCACCCTCACTGCTGATGGCTGATATCAGGGCCAATATGTGAACAAATTACATAAACTAATATATTATGAAAATATTATGAAAATATGAAGTTTCACGGCTCTTCATGATAGTCACAGGTTTAAGCCTGACCATGGGTTCTCTGACTTTCTCCGGGCCTACTGCACACGACAGTGCAAATTGCCACATAGCGCTGCTCGGGATTTGGATAAATCAGATTATCTATCCTGCCATGTTGCTCTCCAGCGACTCCTATGTGTCAAACTGGTTCCACTTGGGCCACAAAAGGTCAAAGTTAGGTGTACCAAATGACTATAAGCATGCAGCCAAACCTAACAATATGCTTCCTTAACATAGTTTGCACATACATTGCCCCAATTGCTACATTGTTTTTACTTTCCATACAAACAAAATAATTGTATCCCAACACACAGATTGTTTCATGAAATGTGTATAGGTATGTCATGTTATCTTAATCAATTTGTAAACAATGTGTAAGAGAAATAATAGCTGTCAAGACACTGACAATAAACAATATTATAGTATTGTCTACAGCAGGGCTGCCCAACCCTGTTCCTGGAGATCTATCATCCTGTAAGTCATAAATTCACTTCAACCCTAATTTAGCACACCTGATTCTAATAATTAGCTAAAGGAAAGCTAAAATATGTTGCCCACAACAACAGTTGGAGAGAACCTACAGGGCAGTAGATCTCCAGGAATAGGGTTGGTAGCTCTGGTCTATAGCTATAGACATGAGAATGTAAAGCATGTCGTAGGCAGGATATGCTGGCTGATGCTGGCACTGTTGTTGCAGAGGCTGGTTCCAGGACTCAGGCTATAGCTGTCCTCATCACCTAAGGAAGAGAAAAGGAGCATTTAATAACAAATATACTGGTTGCTGTTAAGTAAACTCTTGCAAAATGGTTTCTTACAACTGTACGGTCAGGGCAGAGAAGATAAACGTTTCTCACTCTCACACAGTTTGAGTTTGACTATTCAGTACCTCGTTAGCATTGCTTGAAACCCACACACCAGTTTTTGGATGCACGTTACTGGCTTTAGCTTTCAAAAACAAAGCTGCAAATCGAGTTTGACTGGTAAATCAAAACTAAGCCGAAGAGTCCAATTTAGGGCTGCAACTAACGATTATTTGGATAATCGATTAATCTGTGGATTATTTCCTTGATTAATCGATGAATCGATAAACAGACTAACAAATATTTCCATAACTTTACTTAAAAAATTTATGTTATTCCGAATTGACAATTTTAAACACATAACAGACTTAAATGTGTGCTATAAAACGTGCAAAAGATATGCTCATTTCGTAGGTAAAGTGCAAAATCTGGTATTTTTTACCTTTCTTAGACGGACCTGAGATGTTAAAATAATTGTGTCTACAAAACAACTATAGAAACAGCTACTTTAGAACATAGTTGTAAATAAACTTAGTCCTAAAAACGAGATAGGCCTGTTGAATAGCCTAGTAATTTGTTGCTTTATCTATTTTACCTGTTTAAGCTTATTTTGACTTATTTACTGTTTTGAATTTAGTATGACTTTTATTTTGAAAAGGACTTTGGAGATTACACTGTGCGCAACAGTAGTTGGAAAAACGATAAATGTAAATCACATAGTTTAACAAACTAGCATCCTCCGAAGAGGTACAAGGTTAGCATATTTTACTGTAATAGTAAGATCTGGTTTGTGTTTTAAATTACCTAGCAAACATGGAGCTGGCGGACCACCGGCGGTTACAGCTGACGGTCCACTAGCTTTTTGCTCATCGTTTAACGGGCGGTCCGCCAGCGGGAGTGTTGGCGAATGAGCGGTCTTTCGGCGGGTGAGCAGAATTTTAGACAGAGTTCCTCTGGGAATCCTATGCACTCATACTGTTGTTCCAGTTAGTCTATCGGCTGAGTATACTGGCTATATCCTATGCTAGGCTTATGTTCTAAATATCTATCTAATGAAAAATATTTTTTACTATTTACAAATTTGGTTACAACAACATTCAAATACAATACAAACACAGTTAAGTTTATTTTAAAATTCCAAATTGAATTAAGTTCTAAAATATATATTAAAGAAAAAAGCTTGTCTATTTTTAGACTACTTTTCAAGGTCTAAAATGCTGTTCACCTGCCGGTGGACCTCTTGACCGGCAGTGGACCGCTGGTTAAACGATGAGCAAACCGCCTGGCGGTAGGGCTGGGCAATATATCGATATTATATCGATATCGTGATATTAGACTGATTATCGTCTTAGATTTTGGATATCGTAATATCGTGATATGACAAAAGTGTTATCTTTTCCTGGTTTTAAAGGCTGGATTACAGTAAAGTGATGTAATTTTGTGAAATTACCAGACTGTTCAAGCTTTTCAATTATTTGCATTTACCCCACTTAGTTATTATATTCACATCAATGATGATTATTTATCAAAAATCTCATTGTGTAAATATTTCTTTGTAAGCACCAATTGTAAACCTTACAATATTGCCGCAATATCCATATTGAGCTAATGAAAGCGGAAAAATTGAACTAAATAGTAACAATATTTCAATTCCCGGCACACACGTGGATTTTAAATTAAAAAGCCTTTAATGTGCTTGGCTGTTTTCAGGTTTCAACTACGCGTTTCGGCTTTATGCCTTCATCAGGTTGAAGTTAAAAAGATCCTAACAGGAAGCAATTATATAGCTGGTGAAACAGGTGT
>JACXGM010035572.1:0-11645 GCA_016801145.1 Umbra pygmaea | reverse complement strand
GAAATAGGACTGACTCTATGTATACTGTAAAATAGGACTGACTCTATGTATACTGTAAAGTAAGACTGACTCTATGTATACTCTAAAATAGGACTGACTCTATGTATACTGTGAAATATGACTGATTCTATGTACACTGAAAAATATAACTCACTCTAATTACACTTAAGCAGGCAAGTTGCTTAGAAACTATTTGTATTTTCAGCAACGACCTGGGTGGAATGTTAAAGGGGAAGTAGGAGCAATAAGGGTTAAAGTGTAACTCTTGCCAAAATGCAACCTAGGGTCTATTTGTTAATGTACCCGAGTCAAACGTTCATTTAAAAGCATAATTAGGACACGCCACTTTTAAGATTTTACGTATTTTTGGTTTTGGTCAAATCGCCTTTTGAATGGGAGTGATTGGGGCACCACTATGATAGCATCAAAATTAGTAAAACATTAAGACGGCTCGACACAAAGTTTCATGGTTTCATGTTGTGTCGAGCCTTCTTAGTGTCCATCCGGCACAATGGATCAGCGAACTGTCTGGATGAAGAAGAATGAAGCATATGCTGAATAGAACACTCTGCCCACAGTCAAGCATGGTGGTGGCTTGGTGATGATCTATCGCTAATTTACATCCTTTGGCACAGAAAACCTGTAGTGTGTGGAAGACAATATGGATTAATTAAAGTATCAGGAAATCCAATGCCGTCTGTGAGGAAAGTGAAGCTTGGGTGTCATTGGACCTTCCAACAGGAGAATGATCCCAAGCATACCTCAAATTCCAACAAGGCTTGGTTATAGAAGTCCTGGAATATTCTACAGTGGCCATCACACCTGACCCATCTCTGTTGGGATTTGAAGAAGGGGGTTGCAGCACACTAACCCTATAATATTTCTGAACTGTAGGCTCATGGGGAATGGGCTAAGATTCCTCAGGAACCCTCCCAGAGGCTGGTGTCTGGCTATGCATATTGTTTGCAGCAGGTCACAACAGCAAATGGGTGCTCTAGTGAGTACCATAGATGCTTGCCACAAAGAGTTGAATCATGTTGAGACTGGAGAAATCATTATCTGTTGCAGTTGCAGATGAATTTGGGGAAGCAACTTGAAGCATTCACTGTGTTGAGATATTTAAATTGCTTTTGTTTGGTTTGTTCATTGCAGACAATGCACCCACTAGGAATAATAATCATTTACACCTTGAACAAGACAAGACAGAACACTAATATCCTATGTCTAATATTTCACTAACTTGCTAATAATTTTTTTGTTGTCCAATTTGTGTTACAAGAATAACCTTTTCAGTGTTACTGTGGCTTTTGTTGTTATTTAATTTGACTGCTGTTTGTTGTTGTTGTGGAGGATTTAGCAGTATAGTACCCGGCTAATTGTCAGTCTGTCATGCAGCTCATGTATTCACTGGGTGTTTGCTCCACAACTAGACATAAACATCCTCTCTCTCTCTCTCTCTCTCTCTCATCTGTACCTCTCCCACATCCATCTTTATCTCTTTATCTATCCTCTCTCTCTCTTTCCCTCTCTATTCCCTCTCTATACACTTTGCTCCATTAGTGGTCATCAGTTAGCCTCTGGCTCCCATCTAGCCCCTCATGGAAAATTAATCCCCAGCCTCCATGCACAAACACACGCGTCCCGCCCAGATTCCCTTCCTCTGATTCCCTCCCTCTGTGGCCAGGCATGGTCAGAGCAGCAGGAGCAACAGAAACAGTAGCAGACCTTGGCTCCTCCCACTGTTGGGTGGGTCTAGAGTAGAGGGGCAGCTGTACACTTTGTTGTTCTCCCTGACGTCACCATGATTGATCGTTATCCCCATTGGCACTGGCAGTGGAGAGAGAGGGAGGGGCAGAGAGAGAGAGAGAGAGAGAGAGAGAGAGAGAGAGAGAGAGAGAGAGAGAGAGGCAGAGCAGCCATACTGAGCCAGCAGGCAGAGCTAAGCCAGTGTTGCAGTGTAGAACAGTGAAACAGGGAGAAGCAGACTGCCACACAGACAGCAAGGAGAGCCTTGTGAACATAGACAAATGTCAGTACAGCTACTGGAGAAGGAATATACCTGCTAGGATTGACTCTGTAACGTGGATGTGTGCGAGGGAGTGTGTGACCTCAACATGGGCTATCATTTTGCTTTAACCTGCCCATTAATCTGGCAGCGAGGCTGTAGTTAACCACACATCGCCTGGCAGACTACATACTGCAGAAGCACACGGTAGGCAGGGCAGGACTGTACGCTCTCTGTAACGCGTGAACTTCGCCTGTGACACAGGTAGAGCGGTGAGTGTGTGTACACATGCACCTTCACGAGAGGGAGGGATGGAGGCTGTCCGGGGATGCAAGCTGAATGCCATGTGACACTGAAGAGAGCCTCAGGGATTGGCTGAGAGCAGCTGTGACCTAAGCAATCATCCCTCCCCCTTCCCCTCTCCTTCCCCCCCCCCCCCCCTCTTTTTTTAGAGTAGCTTCTCCTGCTCTCAGCATCCTTGGCTGATTGTGGGTAGGTTAGAGGCACAGCACCAGTGCTAGCAGCACCCATGGCCTAAGCCCCTACTATTTCTTGGGCCACCAATCGGCACCGAGCCCAGCTAGCCTCTCTCTCTGACCAGCCACTGGTGCTTGTACCCTGGGCCAGACAGACGACGCGTGGGGGTGTTGGGAGGCTGCTTGTTAGCCGTAGCATTAGGTTAGCTTCCTTTAGGCTCTGTGCTCTAGTCTAGCTGTATCATCTGGTAACCAGGGGCTTCTCTTCTCCCCTGCTTTCTTTCCAGGCTCTTTGGAGATAGAGGAATGCAAATCTGCTATCATGATGGAAGGTAAGCCATTTTAATTTATTTTCTGCATTTATCTGCCTTCTCTACAGTGTGTGTGTGTCATCTGCTTTGTGTGTGTATGTGTGTGTATGTGTGTGTGTGTGTGTGTTTGACAGTTTCAGATGTCATAAGATGCCCTGCTATTTTGAGCGCACGCATTCCGTAGATGTTGTATGTTGTTGAGTTGGAAGGGCACAGCCACCGTACTGAATGTTTCTCTTTAGCAAGCCAACACAATGGCCCTAGTAAATGAACTGTTTCCTTCCCGTGGTGAAGGATTATTTGGATTTATTGTGCAGAAGGGCTTATGTGCCCAGCTGGCTGACCATTGTGATTGCATAGTGCGGTCCACACAGCGTGTTCTGCAGTATCTGCGTACGGCCACTCGCCTGCTTGCGTTGCTACTGCAAGGCCATTTTTAAGCGGTGGTAGCTGCACTGGCTCGTGTGTGTACCCTGTGGACGGATTGATCTGTCACGGCCCCGCGGCTGCTCAGAAAGCACATTCTAGGATTTTGATTCATGTTTAGGCTTTTACGTGTTTGCTGGGATGGACAGAGGGGAGATGTTTTTTTATGGATTCTGTAAATGACACAATTCACCTTATACATTTAATATGCCTGCTCCATTTTGAATCTAATTTCCATAATTCACGCTATACTGAATGCATCTATCTCCCTGAAGGCATCACTGTTGTGACAATATGCTATTAATCTTGAGGTATTTAAGCATGATAGTTTAATGGTCATTGTCAGCCTATCGACTGTCTTATTGTGGATTGACTGACATAGCATGAGTAATGGCATCATTCAGGCCCGGTTGTTTCAGTGTGATGGTTACTATGGAAGCAAGCTGTCTGCCACTCTTACATCAGCACCAACACTTTTCATCCTTTAGTGGGACAGGAAACCTGATCATTGGTTGTGGATACATGTACTGATATTGGCTTCTTTTCACAGTAGAAACGTGATTAACTATGGGTGGGTTCTGCTCTGTCCGTATTGTTTGGACAGCAGGGGTGCTGTTCATAGGCTGTTACTCACAGCCGTCCCACGGTGCCAGTCAATGATGTTGGCTTGTTGGCTTGATGTCTGTTTATAAGTTGAATGACTACAATGAGTATCCCCAGTCAGGTCTGTGTTCTGTATTCTGAGGAACCTTTTCAGTTCTAGCCATTTCTAAACCTAGCAACAGTAGGAGACAGGACAGCGCAGTCTGGTCTCAGCGGCATTGAGTACAGACAGATCAGCACAACCACATCATGTTTAACCATGGATGCCTTGAGCCCTCTGATACAGTCACAAACCGTCACACATCACTTAATAATTGCCCTTTTGTACCCTAATTAACACTGGTTCTAATCGTGTTTTTCTATGTAAGGATGTGTTGACATCTATTAGAAGTCACAGCACTTGGACCGTATATCGTTGATCAATGTATGGTGTTACTCATTTTCCTGGGTCATGGCCTGTAGATGTGAGTCTCAAAAGGATCACTAACAGTTTACCAGGGCATTGTTCCAGTTTCACATCACCATTTAGTCTAATCGGCCCATGCAATGTGACTGATGATATGTGAAATCAGTACATAAGCTAAATGTTATCAGATAGACACCTCTCCATGGCCCTTAGTGATTTATTTCCCAACCTATTGCCCGGGAGAAGAGCTACAAATTCTAAGGTTATCTATTGATTTAAAAGTGCATGCCATGCTAGCTATCCATCTAGCATATCTCTATTGGGTGTTATGGACATTATGCTAAGTTAACTAGCTGGAAATCAACTATGCTCTAGCAGAGGCTTAGTTGCACCTCACAGACAATATTCAGCAATGGTACATAATGGTTGGAGTCGGAGGTACCTCAGGTAATGGCTGGTGGTGTAGGTCAGGTGTTGGGGGTTGTTAGGTAATGGCTGGTGTTGGAGGTCAGTTGTTGGGTTACATTAGTAATTGTTGGGGGTGGAGATCAGGTTTTGGGTTACGTTATAGGTAATGGTCGGTGGTGGAAGTAGGGGTTGGGTGACGTTAGGTAATGTTTGGGGGAAATGTCAGGTGTTGGGTTATGTTAGGTAATGGCTGGTGGTAGAGCTGCGAGGACGCAATAGATTAGACAAAGGTACCGTCGACTTGCCAATTATTATACTGGTATGATTTCTGAACATAGAGATCAACATGGTCCTGCAGCTAAAAAATCTCACCCAAGGGCTTTAAATTATGGGAGTATTTCAAACAATACAAAGTCCCAACAATCTAGTGGTATGTAACACATGTAAATCACAAATGGGTTTTTATAGCAGTACAAAAGAAAAAGGTAGAACAAAAAAAGACCTGATACTCCAAGCCGATACTTCCTCCACATTTAAGAGCGTTATGCTGCGCAACGCTTTACAGATAAGCCACAGATGGTCATAGTTGTTTTTTGCCAGAGAGAAAAGTAGCCTACTGTACAATACAGTATATAGATAGGAAACAGTTGTATGGCTCAACCATGTAACGATTGGAACAACAATACCAACGGAACTGGTCAATCTGATTCACGTAAATGTTTCAATGGAGATGTAGCTGTAGCTTTATTCCAGCACTATGGATAGACTTCATGTTGATGATAACAAGTCTACTTCCTCTTTCAGAGACCAGCTTATAAAAGCTGTACAACTGTATTTTATGCTATTAAAAAAGTGATTTATACCAATCAATCAATCAATCAAATTTATTTCTATAGCACATTTAATAAACACAAAGTTAGCAAATTGCTGCACAGAGGAAAAACATACAAAGCAATTAATACTAAAATGCAGTAAAAAGACATCAGAGAACCACACAACTCACGCAGAGTTAAAAGCAAAAGAATAACAATGTGTCTTTAGACAAGACTTAAAACACTCAACTGTAGAGGCTGTTCGGACATGGAGGGGCAGAACGTTCCAGAGTTTAGGTCCAACCACAGAAAAGGCCCTGTCCCCCCGAGTTTTAAGTCTTGTCTTGGGGAGGGCAAGCTGGAGCTGCATTTATTTGTTTGTCAAGTTTAAAATCACTGTCTATTTTGATAGTTACAACAGGATGCACAAAGTCATTAAGCCCAAGTCTATCAGGGTTAGTGGGGCCAAACTGTATGATCTCTGTTTTACTCTGATTTAGTTTTAAGAAATGTTGGGCTAACCACGCTTTGACGTCATTTAAACAATCAAGTAGGGGTGTCAAGGGGCTTCCCTCATAGTTTCTGATAGCTTCTCTAATTGCTATTTTCATGTAGCCTAATATTTGTAAAATGATGTGAATTTTTTTATTATCAAGGAAACGTGCAGATAAGTACAGGACTGAACGGACTTTGGCCACTGAATGTCTGCTCACTGTCTGTTTTGTCCCAGGCGACAGACTGAGAAGGCTGCACGTTATTACACTAGTCACTGCATACTGTGGCCAGTGTTGCCAACTTTTTTCAATGGAAATTAGCTAAAGCCTGCTCGAAACGTTGCTGTTGGGAGAACAAGTATTTCATGCACTGCCGATTTTGCAGGTTTTCCTACTTACAAAGCATGTAGAGGTCTGTAATGTTTATCATATGTACACTTCAACTGTGAGAGACGGAATCCAAAACCAAAATCCTGAAAATCACATTGTATGATTTTTTATAATTAATTAGCATTTTATTGCATGACATAAGTATTTGATACATCAGAAAAGCAGAACTCAATATTTGGTAAAGAAAACCTTTTTGCAATTACAGAGATCATACGTTTCCTGTAGTTCTTGACCAGGGTTTCACACACTGCAGCAGGGATTTTGGCCCACTCCTCCATACAGACCTCCAGATCCTTCAGGTTTCGGGGCTGTCGCTGGGCAATACAGACTTTCAGCTCCCTCCAAAGATATTCTATTGGGTTCAGGTCTGGAGACTGGCTAGGTCACTCCAGGACCTTGAGATGCTTCTTACGGAGCCACTCCTTAGTTGCCCTGGCTGTGTGTTTCGGGTCGTTGTCATACTGGAAGACCCAGCCATGACCCATCTTCAATGCTCTTACTGAGGGAAGGAGGTTGTTGGCCAAGATCTCGCGATACGTGGAGTTTAGACCATAAAGCTCTACTTTTGTCTCATCAGACCATATGACCTTCTCCCATTTCTCCTCTGGATCATCCAGATGGTCATTGGCAAACTTCAGACGGGCCTGGACTTGCGCTGGCTTGAGCAGGGGGACCTTGCGTGCGCTGCAGGATTTAAATCCATGACGACGTAGTGTGTTACTAATGGTTTTCATTGAGACTGTGGTCCCAGCTCTCTTCAGGTCATTGACCAGTTCCTGCCGTGTAGTTCTGGACTTATCCCTTACGTTTCTCATGATTATTGATGCTCCATGAGGTGAGATCTTGCATGAAGCCCCAGACTGAGGGAGATTGACCGTCATCTTGAACTTCTTCCATTTTCTAATAATTGCGCCAACAGTTGTTGTCTTCTCACCAAGCTGCTTGCCTATTGTCCTGTAGCCCATCCCAGCCTTGTGCCGGTCTACAATTTTATCCCTGATGTTCTTACACAGCTTTCTGTTCTTGGCCATTGTGGAAAGTTTGGAGTCTGTTTGATTGAGTGTGTGGACAGGTGTCTTTTATACTACAAGTAATGAGTTTAAACAGGTGAAGTTAATACAGGTTTGTGAGAACTACAAACAAGTCTGTGAGAGCTGGAACTATTACTGATTGATAGGTGATCAAATATTTATGTCATGCAATAAAAAGAGTGTGATATTCTGGATTTTTGTTTTAGATTCTGTCTCTCACAATTGAAGTGTACCTGTGATGAAAATTACAGACCTCTACATGCTTTGTAAGTAGGAAAACCTGCCAAATCAGCAGTGTATCAAATACTTCTTCTTCCAACTGTGTACGTAAATGGTAATGTCTTTTTTAAACTATATTTTTAATAAACTGTTTGTAAACTTACAAAGTTCTCAATGCTTCGGTTTGCATGTAGGGACCCTCGTTATGCTAACATGGTGTGTTGCTATTTTGAGCCTTGTTAGTGGTACAAAATAGTGATTTTTACTTCATCCATTCCCCTTACATCTAGCATTATAAGGTAATTAACAGTTCACACTAATACTGGGCACATTTGATTAGCAGGAAAATATATCCCATAGAACGGTGAAATTGGTACCCATGTGTATTTAACCCCTAGGTTCATTTTGTGCCGGAATTGTCCTTTAAGTAATGGCTGGTGGGGGAGGTTAGGTCTTAGGTTATGTTAGGTAATGTTTGGTGGTGAAGGCTAGGTGTTGGGTAACGTTTGGTAATGGTTGGTGGTGGAGATCAGGTTGAGTTATGTTAGGTAATGGTTGGGGGTGAGGGCTAGGTGTTGGGTTACATTAAATAATGGTTGGGGGTGGAGGTCAGGTTTTGAGTTATGTTAGGTATTGGTTGGGGGGTAGAGGTCAGTTGTTGGGTTACGATAGGTAATGTTTGGGGTGGAGGTCAGGTTTTAAGTTACGTCAGGTAATGGTTGGGTGTGGAGCTCAGGTGTTGGGTTATATTAGGTAATGGCTGGTGGTGGAGTTCAGGTGTTGGGTTATGTTAGATAATGGTTGGGGTGAAGCCTAGGTGTTGCGTTATGTTAGGTAATGTTTGGGGGTGGAGGTCAAGTGGTGGGTTAACTTAGGTAATGGTTGGAGGTGGAGGTCAGGTGTTGGGTTATGTTAGGTAATGGTTGGAGGTCAGGTGTTGGGTTACGTTAGGTAATTGTTGGTGGTGGAGGTCAGGTGTTGGGTTAAGTTTGGTTGGATATGAGGTGTTGGTAATGTTGGGAAAGGTTGAGGGACGAGTTGCTTTGAAAAGGAATTGAGTGTGTATCTTTAAATAACCCTCCATTAGCATGGCTTGTGCTGGCTTAGCATCGCTGTGTGACACTGGATTACCAACTGTCAGGTGTAAAAGCGTCCATTAATCCCTGTTAGCAATGATGTTTAAAGTGTCACTGCCAGGATGCACAGAGATGATGAGGGCACTGTACCAGAAACCACAGAGTTGGATAGCAACACAGGAATCACCCCATGTAGATGGGACAGTAGAGAAGTCCTAATCTGGAATATGTATCCTGACGAGTATGGAGCGAGAACTCTTCTAGTGCGTTTTAGATCCCAGCCAGTCTCACATTCAATACATTCCATTTCTGCAGTACTACGTGCTACTAAGCAGAAGAGCTTAATAATTGGTGGACCATGTTAAATCAGGCATTTTAGTACTCAAATAGATCAAATAAATCAGATTATTTGAGGTTAGCTGAGGACCATTTTGGGAAGAACTAGATGGATCTTAGAGTAGAGGTCTGGCATTGTTCAAGATGGTATTTTGATGGTATTAAGTCCTGTCATGGTTGATAGGTGGTGACTAAACAGTTAACCGTGCAAGCAGATCTTGAGTTGCCCTCATGACATTGGTCACCCTAGGAATAAAAGCCCAGAGGGTGGGCCGGCCATTCTTGACAGCGTTAGCCCTGGGTAACCTAATGCAGTTTCCGAGAAAAGGGTTGATGATGCCAATTGTACGGATTGGCAGTTTTTTATAGAGCTAAAGTTTTTACAGCAACATGGAGGTTTTGCTGTATCCAACAGTCACCAGCTAACACCAGCAGCTTGCATGTGCACAATACCAAGGCATATGACGACTGATTGAAATACATGTGTTGTAGCTGTTGGTTTCTTGGTTTAAATGTGTGCTCGCCCCCACCCTGGAATTACACTACATGGTCACGCTCCTGAGGGTGTTGCCGTGGTTCCCAGGATTCTCCCGCCCTAGATAATTTGGTTTGAACCTCAGCTACAGCACCAACCCTGCCCAATGACTAACACAGAGCCACACTTATCCTGAACCATCACACCAATCATAAAGTAAAGATAGCAGTGTACTTGAACTATAAACAGTAAACACAACTATAAATCCAAAACAAATCAGAAACTATAAATCACAGTATTTATTTGGTCTTCCCTTGGTTTGTAATTTGCTTGGTGCTGTGAGGGATTTACTACCCTCCTGTGTGATTGGGCAGGCCCTGAGTATCCTCTTGTGTTAGTACTGTAGCCAAGTCCTGTGATGAAGCGGGGGCTGCAGACAGGGGCTGTTCTACAAGGGAAACGGTAGTGAATAATGTCAGGGTCTCTGGCAGATCAGGAGGAAATGCCTCCATTATGGAGAGAGCATCACTTATCTCTGCTCTGACAGGAACACAGAGGGACATAAAATCAGAGGGACAGAAACATAGAGACAGAGGGACAGGAGCACAGAGGGACAGTGACACAGAGGGACAGAAACACAGAGGGACAGGAACACAGGAACACAGAGGGACAGGAACACAGAGGGACAGGAACACAGACGGACAGGAACACAGAGGCACAGGAACACAGAGGCACAGGAACACAGAGGGACAGGAACACAGAGGGACAGAAACACAGAGGGACAGAAACACAGAGGGAGAGAAACACTGGAACACAAAGGGACTGAAACACTGGAACACAGAGGGACAGGAGCATAGAGGGATGAGAACAGGGAGGGACAGCAACACAGAGGGACAGAAAATCAGAGGGACAGAAACACAGAGGGACAGAAACACAGAGGGACAGAAACACAGAGGGACAGAAACACAGAGGGACAGAAACACAGAGGGACAGAAACACAGAAGGACAGAAACACAGAGGGACAGAAACACTGGAACACAGAGGGACAGGAGCACAGAGGGATGAGAACACAGAGGGACAGCAACACAGAGGGACAGGAACACAGAGGGACAGAAACACAGAGAGCCAGAAACACAGAGGGACATGAACACAGGGACAGGAACACAGAGGGACAGAAACACAGAGGGACAGAAACACAGAGGGACAGGAACACAGAGGGACAGCATCACAGAGGGACAGGAACACAAAGGGACAGAAACATAGAGGGACATGACCACTGAAAGACAAGGCTCGGCCAAAGAAGAAAGGATGTTTGGATTTGGGTGTGATGTCCCTGAATTGTAAAGCTGTTTAAATTTGTTTGTGTCAAAATGAAGTGTCAGTATACAAAGAGGAAGAATAGGATCGTTGTTGCTAAGGGACAATACTTAATAGACCTAATAAACATATATTCTGTATTGAAATGTAAATGTCCTTTTTATGCCTTTGCCTACCTCTGTCCTCTGCTACACACAAAAACACATATACACACAGTTAGAAACGGAGACCTCCCTTTAGCCCTTTATTTTATGATCTGCCTCATACAGAATATCTTGTGTTCAGGCTACTGGTAGCTTTGGGAAGCCTTTTCTTGCCTGATTGGCTAGCCTCATGTGGCCAAACACCTTAGCCTTAACTGCCTGTTAGGTTGTTATGGGCAATATAAGTATCATTCTTAGGGACAAGCCAGGAAAAGACCATGGTCGGCATACAGTACCTCACAATAGTACCTCTCGCAAAGTCATTTGAATGAACATATACTGTTATTGCATGTAGCTTAACTGTTCCACTTCCTATGCAACTAAAGAAAATGCATTTGTCACATTACTTTTACATTAGTAGAAATACTCCGCCTATGACGCAGGTTTCAGTTTGTATTATTAAGCTGCGTTGTCCTGTTTCTCTCTGTACAGTAGCTTGTCCATATCTCCCTCCCTCTGTCTCTGTAGCTCTGCCCGTCTCTCTCTGCCTGTCTGTCTCTGTGTATAACTGTGTGCATCTGTCTTCCTATTGGTGCGTCTGTGTGAGTCCCAGATTAGAGGCTTCCTGAGCATGTGATGCTGGATTAGGGGGAGTCACTGTCTCCCATTCACACCGCCAAACACACACACACACACACACACACACACACACACACA
>JACXGM010035571.1:0-11639 GCA_016801145.1 Umbra pygmaea | reverse complement strand
TTAGCTTACTAACCTTCATCTCTGGCTGATTTTATTTTTTAATTTTTAGCCTACGTTTTATACTTCCATACTTGTGTTACTGTGTGTTGTTATATAGGTATTTTATTATTACTTTTTAGATTTATTTTCTGTAAAGCACTTTGGTCAGCCTAGTGGCTGTTGTAAATTGTGCTATATAAATAAAATGACCTTGACCTTGGTCCGCCAACAACAAAGCTTACTTAGGAATGACGCTGCACTGGATAGACAGCATTCGTTTTACATGTGAGAAGGTGCTCTTGCCTGTAAGAGGGTGTGAGGAAGACACATTGCTAGCGTAATAGAACAGGTTCATTCAGCCTTTGGACTGTCACATAAAGTAACAGCATGTGTCACCAATAATGGCAGCAATTTTGTAAAAGTCTTTAGAATGTTTGAATCCTATCCTGATGATGGGTCTTACTCTAACGAGCCATCGGGTGAAGAAGAGGCGGTCACTTTTACTGATGTTGCCGAAGCATTCTCCACAGAATCAGAACAGACATTTGCACTGCCACCTCATCTGCGCTGTGCATCACATACACTAAACCTGATCTAAAAAAATGACCTGGAGAAATGGCTGACCAGTAACAATGACTGTAACGCAGTTTACAGAAGTGCTCTCGCCAAATGTACATCTCTCTGGACAAAAACTAGTCGTTCTACTGTGGCTTCAGACCAGGTTGAGGATGTGCTAAAAAGAAAGCTCATCATACCCACTGCTACACGCTGGAACTCGACTCATGACGCCTTGTCTCTCATCACAGAAATCCCAATCAGAGATTTAAACACCATTTTATCTAGACTCAGTCTAAAGGGCATCACTGAGCGAGAGTATCAGTTCCTGAAGGAATATTGTGCAGTGTCAAGACCTCTTGCTGCCGCATTAGATATACTACAAGGAGAAGATGACTGCTACTCGGCACCCTCCTGCCAACCTTGGAGATTCTCATGTCAAAGTTTGTTGCGTTGAAGGATGGCCTTTCCCAGATGACAGCTGGCATGCCTGGTGCTATTGTACAGGTAAACACATATTGAATAATAAAATGAATTACCCCTACACAGAAGAAAACATTAAGTAAAATTTACTTTTCTTATATTTATTTTTCTTATATATATATTTTTTGTCAATTTAAAAATTTCACATATGGAATTAAGTAAACTCTACTTAAGGTAAATGAAAGTAACAAAGAAAATAAGTAATTTTAACTTGGCTAGGAATATGTTGAGTAATATCTATTTATAAGTTACCTTTTCAATACATATTGCTCAAACAATATGACATTGAATTAAGAATTTACTTACTTTTTATTCTTGCCTGAACTAGGTTTTTCATGTAAATTACTTGAAGTAATTTTTACCTCACCACAAAATCATTTTTATCAGTGCCACCTTAAATAATAGCTTGCAGTGTAGGCTCTTAATATAGCTGATGTAGCCCAACTTTGAGGCTGTAAAAGCTTTTAATTGAACTTTATATGTGTCACGCTTCCTCTGTCAGTGTGGTAGGTAGAGACAGGCGCGAAGGAATATTGTTTCTCAAACTCAATTTAATTAGGACTTCCAAACAAAACAGCCACGAGGGGCAAAACAGGTATGCACAGCAACACGGAACACGTCACAGGAAACATTGACTGACAAGGGAGGGAAGCAAACACACAACCTAAATACTGACATGATGAGGACTAAACAGGAAACAGCTGGGGACCAATTTACAATGACGTAATCTAAATCATAATCTAAAGCCAGACATGAAACAGACACAAGAGGGAGCCAAAACACAATACAAGAGGGAGCAAGGGAAGAAACACAGGGAATAAACTAAATGAGGGTTCCTACGCCAGTCCTTCCTGGACCGGACGTTACAATATGTTTGTCTAATATAGCCTACTATTTCATATCACAGGCGTTCAAGGTCCACTGGCTCAAAGATGAGAAGAGAAGAGATGCTGTTAAAACCATGCTAATTTCTGAGTGTCGTGCCCAGATTCCTGAAGAGCCACTGATGAGACGAGCAGTTCAGAGCCCTGCCACCTCCAGTCACAATAACTTCTTTGAATCTGAAGAGGAGTTTTCCTACACTGCAGAGACTGAAGTCATGGAGGACTTAAAATTGCCCAGATCTGACTGGGAGTTTCTCTCAAGGTTCCCCAGGAATAAGGACATTGCAAAGCAGTACAACACTCAAATAACATCAAGTGCACCGTTGAAAATTGACCCGAAGGAGGAACAGGCTGTCAGATAAAAGACTTGAAAGACTTTTACTTATGCGATAGAATCGTTATTTCGAAGAATAGAGAGAAATTAATTGAATGGGTTAAAGTTTGAGGAACTTTTTGTTGCACTTTCTGTATTCACTGTTGCACTATTGCACTTTTGTTACACTTTTGTTGCACTTTCTGTTTTTTGCATTGTGATAATTGCAACACACAATAATTCATTAATATGTTCAAGTGTTTGTGACTTGTTACAGTATTTTAACGCCTCTGGAAGCCACATCTCCAGGAGGCAGAGTATGACGAATTCTAAGGTGGGCTCCGCCACAGACGGGTCGGATACGAGCAATAACCAACTTCCCAGATCGCCTGAACGCAGCACGCACCGCAGACCACCTTCCCCAGAATTCTAACAACTGTACGTAATTATCCCAAAGTATAAAGGCTTGTCAGTTTGGTCCGTTCTTCGCGAGGTATTGTTTATTCTATTACATACTAAGCGTTACTCTAAATTACAGTCTGATTTACCCTGTGTACTGAACTTTGCTATTTCTATTACCACCGAGTTTTTGGATTACGATTCTGTGCCTCTGTCTCAAGCTTCAAGTGTACCGACCTAGATTGCCTGTTCTTCACCACGATTGGATTATGCCCTGTAGTTCTGCTAAGGATTACATGTTACCGACCTAGCCTGCCTGTTTGCTTCTAACCAGTATACGAACTCTCTTTAGTGTTCATTACACAGAGGAGAGCGAGCTAAGGGGAAAATAATTTTTTGGGATGATGTGAATTTTCTGTTTCCTTTTTATGGGCTTAAGTGCATTTGTGATTTAATTCTATGCAATAAAGTGACATTTATTTTAAAATTTTTCATTGACCACTTTTTTTTGCCATGAATCTAATAAAAAGCTGGTTTTATTCTCAGGAGAATAGTTTTGTTCTCATGTTTCCCAGAACCTATGTTTTGAAACTTGTGTGTTGACCCCATTTTGAAGTGACCCCATCATGGCCTCCTTTATCCTGTTGTTTGTGGATTTTACAGTGAGGCAAATTTCTTTGTGCAGACAGAGATATTAGTTTTAAGCTATTTTGTATACATTTATACAATAAACACTATGCAAACAGGCAAGGTGATGATAGGGCTATGATGTTTGTCCATGTATTTACTTAGTAAATTGAGAAACGGGAAAGTAATTAGTGAAGTTACTTTTCAAATGCAGTACAGTGCCTTGCGAAAGTATTCGGCCCCCTTGAACATTTTGAACTTTTGCCACATTTCAGGCTTCAAACATAAAGATATAAAAAACTGAAAAATTGGGTGTGTCAAGGCTGCCACTTTCAACTGGTTTTCCCCAAAAAATTCTAACTCAGGGCCTGAGTCGTCTCTTTTGTAGTTTGAGCGGCTGATGCGTCTAAGTAGGAAAAATGAAAAGATATGAAATTGTAATTTTCTGTGAAGAATCAACAACAAGTGGGACACAATCATGAAGTGGAACGAAATTTATTGGATATTTCAAACTTTTTAACAAATAAAGAACTGAACAATTGGACGTGCAAAATTATTCAGCCCTCTTAAGTTAATACTTTGTAGCGCCACCTTTTGCTGCGATTACAGCTGTAAGTCGCTTGGGGTATGTCTCTATCAGTTTTGCACATCGAGAGACTGAAATTTTTGCCCATTCCTCCTTGCAAAACAGCTCGAGCTCAGTGAGGTTGGATGGAGAGCGTTTGTGAAAAAATTACAGTTTCATATCTTTATGTTTGAAGCCTGAAATTTGGAAAAAGTTTGAAAAGTTCAAGGGGGGCGAATACTTTCGCAAGGCACTGTAACTAGTAAAGAAATCTGATTACAATTTACAGAAGTAACTAGTAACTAATTTCTTTTTTTAAGTAACTATCCCAACACTAATACTGCCATGAGCTAAGAGGCTAAGTTATCATGCTTTCATATATTCATACAGTGGGGGAAAAAAGTATTTAGTCAGCCACCAATTGTGTAAGTTCTCTCACTTAAAAATATGAGAGAGGCCTGTAATTTTCATCGAAGGTACACTTCAACTATGAGAGACAAAATGAGAAAGAAAATCCAGAACATCACATTGTATGATTTTTTATTAATTTATTGGTAAATTATGGTGGAAAATAAGTATTTGGTCAATAACAAAAGTTCATCTCAATACTTTGTTATATATCCTTTGTTGGCAATGACAGAGGTCAAACGTTTTCTGTAAGTCTTCACAAGATTTTCACACACTGTTGCTGGTATTTTGGCCCATTCCTCAATGCAGATCTCCTCTAGAGCAGTGATGTTTTGGGGCTGTCGCTGGGAAACAAAGACTTTCATCTCCCTCCAAAGATTTTCTATGGGGTTGAGATCTGGTGACTGGCTAGGCCACTCTAGGACCTTGAAATGCTTCTTACGAAGCCACTCCTTCATTGCCAGGCGGGGGTTTGGGATCATTGTCATGCTGAAAGACCCAGCCACGTTTCATCTTCAATGCCCTTGATGATGGACGGAGGTTTTCACTCAAAATCTCATGATACATGGCCCCATTCATTCTTTCCTTTACACGGATCAGTCATCCTGGTCCCTTTGCAGAAAAACAGCCCCAAAGCATGATGTTTCCACCCCCATGCTTCACAGTACATATGGTGTTCTTTGGATCCAACTCAGAATTATTTCTCCTCCAAACACAACGTGTTGAGTTTTTACCAAAAAAATATATTTTGGTTTCATCTGACCATATGACATTCTCCCAATGCTCTCTAGCAAACCTCAGACGGGCCTGGACATGTACTGGCTTAAGCAGGGGAACACATCTGGCACTGCAGGATTTGAGTCCCTGGCGGCGTAGTGTGTTACTGATGGTAGCCTTTGTTACTTTGGTCCCAGCTCTCTGCAGGTCATTCACTAGGTCCCCCTGTGTGGTTCTGGGCTTTTTGCTCACCGTTCTTTTGATCATTCTGACCCCACGTGGTGAGATCTTGTGTGAAGCCCCGGATTGAGGGAGATTATCAGTGGTCTTGTATGTCTTCCATTTTCTTATAATTGCTCCCACAATTGATTTCTTCACACCAAGCTGCTTACTTATGGCAGATTCAGTCTTCCCAGCCTGGTGCAGGTCTACAATTTTGTTTCTGGTGTTCTTTGACAGCTCTTTGGTCTTGGCCATAGTGGAGTTTGGAGTGTGACTGTTTGAGGTTGTAAACAGGTGTCTTTTATACTGATAACAAGTTCAAACAGGTGCCTTTAATACAGGTAACGAGTAGAGGACAGAGGAGCCTCTTAAAGAAGAAGTTACAGGTCTGTGAGAGCCAGAAATCTTGCTTGTTTGTAGGTGACCAAATACTTGTTTTACCGAGGACTTTACCAATAAATTCATAAAAAATCCTACAATGTGATTTTCTGGATTTTCTTTTCTCATTTTGTTTCTCATAGTTGAAGTCTACTTATGATGAAAATTACAGGCCTCTCTCATCTTTTTAAGTGGGAGAACTTGCACAATTGGTGGCTGACTAAATATTTTTTTGCCCCACTGTATATATATTTATAAATATGTCTACAGACACAAAGTGCCAACACCTATAGCCTAACACGCTACCTTGTGTAGATGCGCAATATATTTTTAATCGTAGATGCCATGACCGTGCCGGGTTAAAATCAAATTGTTTTCTGCAAACTCCATCAGATTCTTGTTCTACATCTCCCCGAGTACCACTGTGGAGAATTTTCATGTTGTTCTTGTTTCATTCTGTAATAATTGCCAAAGTCATGACCAATAGTGTTTACCTTGCTATAGGTGTTTTTTATGAATTCATAAAATAATTAAATCAAATACTTTTCTTAAACTCCACCAGATTCTTGTTTTACGTCTCCCTGAGCAGTGTTGCCACAGTTACTTTGATTACTTTGTAATCTGATTACTGATTACTCATTATAAAAGTAACTAAGTTAGATTACAAGTTACTTTATTAGTTACATTCAGCAGCTGACGACAACACCCCCACCGCCTCAACATAAAAATGACAACTGGTTTTGCCAACACTCACTTTATTGGAAGTGCATTTTTAACAGTAACATCAACAATGTATCTCCTGACATTTTGAGTTGAATACATGTTTTTGATTTAAAAACAATAAAGACAGTCTTTCTTGACTTCACTTAACCTAAACTATTATGCTAACACTTTACGGTAAGGGTACATGAATTATGAATTCATGTATAAAATCATTCATGAATTATGCATTAATTTATGCATTAATATCTCATGAATCATCAGGAACTAACATGAGTTCAACATCTTTTATTCATGACTTCATGTATGAACAAAACCTTAATTAAAATATTAACTAAGAAGAGTACATCATCATTAACCATGATTTATTACGCAGCTGGAACCAGCTCCCAGAGGAGATCAGATGTGCTCCAACAGTAGTCACCTTTAAATCCAGACTCAAAACACATCTGTTTAGCTATGCTTTTACTGAATGAACTCTGTGCTAAGTCCAAACCGATTGCATTATATTTTATATGGTTCGTTCAGTCTCTTTTATTTCTTAAACTGTACTATTTTTCTAACTGTTTCACTTTTATTTTAATTGCTTTAATTTTATCTGTTTTAAATTGTTATGTTTTCCTGTTCATGTAAAGCACCTTGAATTGCCATTGTGTATGAAATGTGCTATATAAATAAACTTGCCTTGCCTTGCATGATCATGATGTTTTCTTTGGTCACAAAAAAATTGGTCTTTACTATCGACTGTAGATAAATCTACGGTTAAGGTACAGGAATCGTCATCAGGAATCGTCATCAGGAATCGTCATCAGGAATCGTCATGAATTTATGCAGGTGAGACTACTCTTTGAATTATTAAAGTAATTTACAAAATCAACATTAACTCATGCATGCACACAGGCTAGAACATTTTATCAATTAATGTGAGAACTGTTTTTATGAATTATGATCTGAGTTTCCAAGCATGTTCATGTCTTCTTCATAGCCTGCAGGTAAATGGACAGACCCCAACCTTTTCCAATCACAGCACATAGCACTTGAATTCTGATGACATTCAAATACAGTAGTCATCATTAACTAAGCCAGTGGTCCTCAAACCCTTCCACGGAGGGCCTAGTGTATGCAGGTTTTCGCTTTGACCTTTTACAGGGCTGATGGAGTAGCTCACTAATTGGTTAGGCTCTCCCCACACCTGGCATTCTAGGTCCTAATTATGCTCTAATTGAAGGGAAAGACCAAAAACCAGCATACACTAGGCCCTCCATGGAAGGGTTTGAGGACCACTGAAGTAAGCATTACCTATTAATGACTTCATAATGTGTGTGGCCCCTCAACTAAAGTGATAATTCATGTACCATAACCACAGCTTTATCCACAATGGATAAAAAAGACCAATTTCTTTGTGAACAAAAGAAAACATCATGATCATGTGTAATACATCATCATTCATGATGATGTTCTCATCTTAGTTAATGTTTTAATTAAGGTTTGTTCATCCATGAAGTCATGAATGTAAGCCGTTGAACTCGTGTTAGGTCCTGATGATTCATGAGATATTAATTCATGAATGAATGCATAATTTATGCATGAATTTATACATGAATTCATGTACCCTTACCGTAAAGTGTTACCACTATTATATATATATATATACTATTATATATCATATACTATTTATAATCTACTTTGTGTATAAATGTTAACTACCGGTAATACAGTATTTTAAACATTTTTTGTTCAAAATAATAGCGCTAGTTTTAATTCACTGCAATAATCATTGTTAATTCCTTATAAACCTAGTGAATTGTAACCTACGGAAGCCGAGAACGGTATATCCATATAACAAAGATCGTTTTATAGAGATAACAAATTAATTAACAGAGCAATCTTTTCAAGAATTAGCAGTTGTAGTAAGTTGATAGGGAGGCCATAGATGTGTGGAGTGATTATGGAAGCGATAGACTCAATAATAGTGAAGCTATTGAAGCTATCGTAGAATGCTCACAGTGCTGCACTTCATTTATCCACATATTTCTATGGTTCTTTCGGATGAAAACCGTGTTGTAGCTTGTTGTCTACCTTACTAATGTTAGATAGAGCTGCTTATTGTGTATTGAAAACCTTTCGCTTAGGATCTATTGAACCGCAAACCCGCAATCTGCCAATTTCTGTCTAACTTTATCGAAGTCCGGTAGGCTACAGCTACAGCCAGTGGTGCTACGGAAGCCATTCGTTGCAGCGCATTAGTTCAAATTCAAGACGAGCACATTAATTAATTTGTTATCTCTATAAAACAATATTTGTTATATGGATATAACGAATTATTAATTCATAAAATAATAAAATACCCATGGCCGTTCTCGGCTTCCGTAGTAACCAAACGCAATTGTACTGTGTGTAAAGAAACATTAAAAGTATATGATAGGAAAAAAATAATTTAACATGTTAACTTTTTATTATTAAGAGTAACAAATACTTTATAGCTACACACAATTTGATTGAATATATTGTCAGTGTCTCATTTGAAAATATGATTACATTTTAAAAACATTCACTAGAGTCTGTTTCATCTGACAGACTATAATTTTAGCAACACATGAACATGGACACACTACCTGTCTTTGCAATGAATTAACAATGATTATTATATTGAATTATTAGCGCTATTATTTTGAAAAGGAAAATCCGAGTTCGTGTTGCTCGCATTTAGTGATAAAAAGTTTGATTCTATTTACTGAATCGTATCTTTGAATCTCGTTCTTTCAAATTAACGAATCATTTCGATTTGTATCGTTCATTTGCGCATGCGCAGAACGAAATGAACGAAAAGAACCAGTATACTGATCCGTACCGTATACTGGATCATAGAAATAACCCTTTGCAAAAAAAGAAGCAAATAACAAAATTAATTAACCATATGATGGATCATAGAAGTAATGCACCTGCGCAAATCCAAAAACATTTAAGATAATGAACTAATCTCATACGACGTCTGGTAGAAAGTTTTACATTTGAGGCAACAAAATAAGTGTAGCTGTCAAGTGTGTTGTTCACTTCCATCCCGCAGCCTGAACTTTATATTATTCAAACATTTGTTCATTTGAGGCAGTGCGCATAGGCAAAATGTAACAGCCTACCGTATAATCAATTCATTATAACAAAGACGTTCAGTGGCCAAGCAGTAATACGGATACATACGTGTAGCTAGTAAACCCATTATTTTAAATATCCAGCGTCATGACTTCGTAACAATTAACATAAAGCTTAAAATATTTATTTTGTACATAATCCTGTAATAGGATCAACAGATCCATATGTAAACTATGATAAAGGTGCATTTGTCAAATTAGTAATTTGTTCGGAGTAGTTAAGTCAGTACAGTGATGAGCAAACATGTGCAAATCCAATAACTACATCGTATTGAATGCCCCAAAATGAACGATATGAACGATCCAGGTACTAGTACCAAGCAGTATACTGGATCATAGAAGTAGTGCGCCTGTGCGAAAAAGAACGAAATGAACGACTCATGTACCAGTACCGGGCAATGTACTAGTACCGAGCAGTATACTGGATCATAGAAGTAATACGCTTGCGTCAAAATGAACGATATGAACGATTCAGATACTAGTACCGAGTAGTATACTGGATCATATAATTAATGCACAAAAGATTTCTCCTCTTTTATGAGCATATCAAATGACTTCACATTTAAAAATAAAAGAAAAAATATTATCTCAGATATAATAGTAGCTAATAGTTAAAGGTACAATATGTAATATCAATCAAAACAATAACAAAATACATACTTTGCATTAAAAGCAAACATCACTATACATATATATATATATATATTTCTTAGTTGTGTACTTACATTATCCTAAATGTTTCCACTAACTTTCAAATCCAGAGAAATTTGTAATATAATTCGAAGACACGGGACGTTTCATTTGGTCGCCCGTAAATGGCGTCATATAACCTGTTACTGCTCTAGTTGTTCTAACTTCCAGGGAGCCGCCAAACATAACGTGAATAAAGTTGTAATTTTTTTAACAATATATTACTTTGTCAGTGAACATTTGTAATTTTTGGCCGCCAGGGGGCTCTCAATCAAAACAATAGCAAAAGATGTACTTGGATGACGTTGGGAGGTTACGTGGGATCATGGGTTTTGTTATTGTCGTCAATGACAACCTTCCAATCTAGCATCTCCGGCAGAAAAAATGTAATATATTGTTAAAAAATTATAACTTTATTCACGTTATGTTTGGCGGCTCCCTGGATCTTATAACAACTAGAGAAGTCACAGGTTATATGACGCCATTTACGGGCGACAAAATGAAACTTCCCGTGTCTTCGAATTATATTACAAATTTCTCTGGATTTGAAAGTTAGTGGAAACATTTAGTATAATGTAATTACACAACTAAGAAATATATATAATATATGTATAGTGATGTTTGCTTTTAATGCAAAGTATGTATTTTGTTATTGTTTTGATTGATATTACATATTGTACCTTTACGCTGTGGGTCACATAGAATAAAAATGCATGTTTAAAATTCATAATTTATTGCATTGTTTCAAGTATCATGGTAGAACAATAACAAAGATAACATGGTAACTTCATGTTTTTTTATTTGAAAATACCAAAAACCATGGTCATTTCCTAAAATTACAGTATCAAAGATATTTGTCAAGTAATGTATTAGCCCATAATAATAAAATAATAAAATCTAATAAAACTATGATAATAAACACTGTTGTTGTTAATACATAGTGATTAATAGCATATCATGTACTGTGATGTTAATACATAGTGATTAATAACATACCATGTACTGTGATGTTAATACATAGTGATGAATAACATACCATGTACTGTGATGTTAATACATAGTGATGAATAACATACCATGTACTGTGATGTTAATACATAGTGATTAATTATATACCATGTACTGTGATGTTAATACATAGTGATGAATAACACCATGAGCTGTGATGTTAATACATAGTGATTACTAGCATACCATGTACTGTGATGTTAATACATAGTGATTAATAACATACCATGAGCTGTGATGTTAATACATAGTGATTAATAGCATACCATGTACTGTGATGTTAATACATAGTGATTAATAACATACCATGAGCTGTGATGTTAATACATAGTGATTAATAGCATACCATGTACTGTGATGTTAATACATGGTGATTAATAACATACCATGTACTGTGATGTTAATACATAGTGATTAATAAAAGACCATGTTCTGTGATGTTAATACATAGTGAATAATAACATACCATGTACTGTGATGTTAATACATAGTGATTAATGACATACCATGTACTGTGATGTTAATACATAGTGAATAATAAC
>JACXGM010035570.1:0-11639 GCA_016801145.1 Umbra pygmaea | reverse complement strand
TCTCCCATACAGGGGATTTAAATGACGCGGGACGTCCAAGCTCCTCCGTTCCTCCGCTCGCCATGACCATGCTGTGAGCGGACTGAAAATGCGCAAAACTTTTTTCTTTCAGTAATCAATCCGCGGATCACGTGTGTCCCGAACCGAAGATATTGATCCGAACGGATCACAGATCAATGACGATCCGTTGCACCACTAGTGACAACTTATATCCCTGTGTTTTTGTATATCCCCAGTGTGGTGAAAGAGGAGATTTCAGACGACGCCGCTAAGCTACCTTGCTTCAATGGGAGAGTTGTGTCTTGGGTAAGATTCCTCCACCAGCGATTGGATGAGACGTCTCATTGTCCACCCAGTCGGCAGCAGCCCCAGAACCTCTTCTCACTGTGATTACGGTCCAGATGGCGCTCATTCATTTAAACAAGGGAATTTGTTTTCAGGAACAATAACTCAGGGGTCTTGATTTCGATTTTTGCTTTTTTTGATAAGTTTGTTTGGACAGCATAATAGTCAAGGTGTATGTGGGAGAGGAAGCACGTGGTTTCGGGATGCTTGTGTGATTAGATCAGTTTTCAAAATCCCTAGTTCTCTCCCTTTATTTTCTCTTGTCCTCCCTTCCTCTCTCGCTCATCCTCTTCTCCATCCCCCTTTCTACTCCTGTAGCTGGTGTCCTCGGACAGTCCGCTTGCAGAGCCTCCACCTCCTCCAGCAGAGGTCTGTCTGGAGCCCTCTCCACCTCCTCCACCACTTCCCCCACTCCCGGTGGAGAGGACAGGGGGCATTGGAGACTCCAGACCCCCTTCGTTCCAGTAGGTTGGAGACCTGGAGAACAACGCAATGTGCACACACAACATTCACACAGGGCCTGGGGCTAAACAAACTGTGTACATTTTTTTTATAAATAGTGATGACACCAAACCATGTCTAGCTGACAGCGTTCAGGTCTAGTAATTACATAATGATTAGATGGCGCAGTAAACTAGTCATTATGCGGGAGAACAGGAATCTAAATTTTGAATACTATATCAGGATGCCTCTCCAGCACTTTAAATGGACAGAGACCACATTCCCATCACCCAATTTGTCTTTCTTTCCTTCTTTTTTCTTGCTTCTCTTTCTTCTCTTCTATTACACCCACCCCCTCCTTAGCCCTAATGTGACGGGTAGTGTCGAGAACCTGGATGAGCGTACAGAGACGGAGTCGGTGGTGTCCTTCCGGAGGGAGAGGCCCAGACGAAGGGAAAGCACGGATCAGCATGGTGAGTGGCCCTTTGATGTGTCCTTTGTTTCTGGGTTGGCGAGAGCATGGCCAAAGTTGGAGGTTAAATTCTAACAGGAATTACCTGCTTGTCCCAACAATGTACACTACACAAATGAATAATTTGTTATTTGCTGATTTAGTTTACCTGAATACAAAATCTCAGAATGGTAATTTCAGTAATATGGGTTGAAATCCAGCTCACTACTCAATAAAAAAACACCTTTAGAATTTAACTACATATACAAATGTTACAAATAGAAATAATTGTGATTAGTGTATTTAAAAATTTTCTCATAAGGGACCCCTTTATTATTTTTATTAATAAACTTTTTTAAATTTGGAAATTGTGCCACCTTAACCCCCTTTTTCTACTGATCTGTAATATCTCTAATATCATTGAGAACCCCAGACCCAGCCACTACTGTTTCTCCCAAAAGGCAAAAAGGTTTAAAGACAGAGGAGTCGTAGCCACCAGCTTGATTCAATGAAACAATAACTGACAGCAATATAGAACACACCAAACTAATGAGGCATCTTGTTCTGTCAGCCAAAATGCTTTTCTCAAGAAGAGGTTGTTTATGCCCTCTAATCTAGGTACTAATATGGGATATTTCTGTTGTCCTTCTCCTCACAGCGCCACGGATGAACGGTCAAAGCCGCCTGGAGCGCCACCTGGCTGGATATGAGAGTGCCTCAACGGTCATGAGCAGTGAACTGGACACCACCAGCTTCTGTGACTCAGACGACGACACCATGAGCAGGTCAGTCAGACAGGCCGATAACAGACAGACAGAGACAGAGACCAAACACACAGACCAAACACACAGACCAGACAGACACCAAACTGAACTTCATATCCTGGAAAGTAGATTGCTTTTATGCATTGTTTTTCATTGACATGCTGAGGCAGGTCTGAAAGAGTTGATGAACCGTTACAGGCTTACCTTCAGTCAGCTGCACAACACATACCTGGTTGCTTTGCTATCAGCATCATGTCAACGTGATGTTCTGCTACACCAGAAATAGAAAACATGTCAATTTTTTGGTTTAATTCCAACAAGGCCATGCTCTTTAGTCATTGGGTTGGGGCACCAACGCTTCATCAACAGAGTCACTGACCACAGGCCAGGACAATAATAAACACAAACAATGAGTCATAGTATTGATGTCTTTTACTTTATGCTAATTCCCTGGGGTATAAATATGAGGTTGCACATTTGCAAAATCCCTATGCGACCTATCACCATATATCAACATTTCAACAAGACAATGAACACTAACCTGTTAAAACTGGCCATGCTATACCATGTCACATCATGTTGAACAAGATTTATAAAGGTGCTCATTAACATGTTCATGCCTCCAATGATTTACTCAGGTCTCACACTTTTGTCTCGATCGCTAAGCTAGCTAACTAAGTGCTTTAGCTGACAACACAAGATAATTTGACATTTTAGCTATTTAGCAGATGCTCTCAGACATTCCAGAGTGCAATACTTAGGGTAACGTGGCTTGCTCAAGGACACAATGACATTTGGCCCACTCGGGAATTGAACTGGCAATGTTCCGAGCATGGTGGGAAATTATGCAAGCTTAGGATAGGAAGAAAGAAACGTGGGGGAGACAGAGAGGAACGGCACAGACCAACGGCAGAGCTGGGGCTCAAACCTGGTGAGTCACATGTGGTCCAGAGTCAGGAGCCCAGACTGCTAGACCAAGCTCCAGCATAAAGTTTCTTGACATTTAACCTCATTATAATTGTTTATTGAAGTTACCATACTATTACACTTGTTTGAAATACAAACATTTGAAGTATATATACAAACACGTAAGTGTTTCACTAAATGTTGCCCTTCAAATAGTTTTTATATTGACTGTATGCGTACATGGACTGTGAATACTTTATACATGTTGGTATACTTCAAACGTTTCTCCTCAGGTTCAGCAGCACCACAGAACAGAGCACGGCCTCTCGACTACTGAAGCGACACCGCAGACGCCGGAAGCAGCGGCCCACCAGGCTGGAGAGGGTACTTCAGTTTTGATGCATACTGTAATTGGCCTAGCCAAGTTGGGTGGCCGTTTTCAGCAGCTGCTTAATTTATATTAGCATTATTAGTTGTAACGCAGAAGCAAGCAGGTTGGTGATGCTCTATATCTCTGACACTGACTCCACACCAAGCCCTTGCGCTTCAAAGTACAGAGTACTGTATCGGTGATTGGAAATGAATCCAATGACACCAGCAAGGCAAATCTGCAGTTTTTAAGTGCTTCAATAATGTTACTCAGCTGGAAACCTAAGCCACGGTTTAAATGTTGCCTTCACACACAAATGTAGACCCGCACTTGATTTTAAACATGTTGCCTTTGTCAAGTTCAACAGCTTTTACACATTCGTTTTTTAGTATTTTTACACACATGTATTGTTTGTAGAATTTTGAGGGAAATAATGAATATAATCCATTTCGGTATAAGGGTGTAACATAACCAAAGGTGAAGCGCTGTGAATACTTTCCAGGTGCACTATATAGAAGAATTGGGACAAACACATAGTTTACTTGAGTGGGGCCTCCAATCATTCTGTGCTTGGCACTATCTTCCCTGGCCCAAAACAAATGTCCTCAGCAGATGTTAAATATGAATTTGGTCGGGGGTTACAGTAGGTGGAGTCTGCTACATCTTGTGTTAATTTTGTTGTGTGGCAGGCATCTTCTTTCAGCAGCGTGACTGACTCCACCATGTCCCTCAACATCATCACGGTCACGCTCAACATGGGTGAGTTCCCCCGGATCACCTTTCCTCCTCACTCCTTTTCTGATTCTCTCCTTTCTCCTGTTGTTTGTTCTCCCCACAATTCGTGGTGTGCTTTCTCTACTAAAGGAAAATAGAATTATGATGATAGCATTATTAATTATTAGCTGATATATTTCTATCCTTTTGCCCCGGGCAGAGAAATACAACTTCCTAGGCATCAGTATCGTGGGCCAGAGCAACGAAAGGGGCGATGGGGGCATCTACATTGGCTCCATCATGAAGGGAGGGGCTGTGGCCGCCGATGGACGGATCGAACCTGGAGACATGCTGCTGCAGGTACACACACTGACACACGTATCACACGTCTATTTCACCATAAACCTAGGATTTTTCTACTCTTGAAAAAAATGTTAGGGCCTAAATAATTATATTCGTACTGGTACAAAGACACTTGATATATTTTCTACCTTAGGTCTTTGTTTTAGGTGTCATGTCCGCTTCCTGTTGTTTTATCTCAGGTGAATGACATCAACTTTGAGAACATGAGTAATGATGACGCAGTCCGTGTCCTAAGAGAGATTGTACATAAACCCGGGTGAGCCTTGTTGATCCTGACTGTTAACTTGTAGACAGTTTGCAAAAAAGTATTTGTGTCTATTTTGTCCTTTCTCTATCTCTTTTCTCTCTGCCTTTATCACTTCCATTCTCACTAATGTCTTCACCTTTCTCTTCCTAATCAGGCCTATTATTCTGACAGTAGCTAAATGCTGGGACCCGTCACCCCAGGGCTACTTTACCCTCCCACGCAGTGAGTACCCTCGAATATCCTCTAGGCTCTTACTCAATTCCTCTTTCCTTGTTTTCTCACTTCAAAACTACAGCTGCAATCAAAATTATTTCACTCCCATTGCAAATAAATTTTATTGTAAAAATTTACTTTCAGCTGTTTGCAATGAACAATTAAAACAAAAGGTATTGAAATAGCTGAACACAACAAATGCTTCAAATGGTTTCACTGCAAATGGAACTGAAAATGACATCTCCAGTCTCAGAATTATTCAACCCCTTCATTTCAAGCATGTTTAGTAGTTAGTAGAGCACCGTTTCCATTCCTGAAGAATTTTAGCCCATTTCTCACGAGCAATGGCTTCAGTTCAGTCATTCTTGGGATTGTGTGCTACAACCACCTTCTTCAAATCCCACCAAAGTGTTTCTATGTGGTTCAAGTCAGGCGATTGTGATGGCCACTGTAGCATCTTCCAGGACTTTTTCTAAAGCCAAGCCTTGGTGGACTTTGAGGTGTGCTTAAGATCATTGTTCTGTTGGATGGTCCAATGACACCCAAGTTTCAGTTTCTTCACAGACAGCATGATGTTTTCTCCTAGGGTTTCCTGATACTTCAGTGAATTAATCTTGCCTTCCACATGCTGCAGTTTTCCTGTGCCAGAGGATGTAAAGCAGCCCCAGAGCATCACCGACCCACCACCATGCTTGACTGTGGCCAGAGTGTTCCTTTCAGCGTTTGCTTCATTCTTCGTCCTCCAAACATACCGCTCATCCATTGTGCCGAAATGTTCCAGTTTGGTTTCATCACTCTACAGGACAGAATCCCAAAACCTCTGTGACTTCTTTATATGACTTTGGGCATATGGGAGCTGACTTTCCTTGAGCTTTTGGGTCAGGAACTACTGTACTCACTGAAACATCAGTGCCTGTTGCCACGAAGTCTTGTGGCAGGTCTGTTTTGCAGTCACTCTACGGTTTTTCATAACCTGATGTCTCAAAAATCTGGTTGCAGCTGTTTTTAGCTTCCTTTTTCTGCCCCGTCCAGGTAGTGTAACCATCATTCCCTTAATGGACAATTCCACAGTATATAGTATATAAAAATGATACCTTACACTGATTAACTTCATATACAGTGCTGTTCCTGCATTTCTTTTTTTAAACTGCAGAGCTTTGGTCCATTTGAGTGTCAAAACGCAAATGATCTAACAAACGTGATGTAATCATCATCTTGGCAGGAGATGGTTGAAACCAAAAACATTTCCTTTTTCCACTCTTAACAACAAAACATTTTCGGTCTCTGTTGCTACTGAGAGCTCCTGGTGGACAGCAGCAAAACAGCGGCTATATTGATCCAACCTATAAAGTTGGGCAGGAGCTCTTCCCAAATTTCTTCCTCACTGCATTCCAGCTCAAATATATGGTTGGACATTACCAATCAATAACACTTGATCAAAGTTGAAATGGCTCAGCTCTTCAGGTATTTCCTCACTTGCACATGCCATTGTTAAAAAAATCTTAGTAACTCTTCATAGAAGCTATGTAGCTATTTACGGAAGAATGTAATGCGTAATTTTCCTGCACAATATAGATACTAAAAAGTGGCAGTTTTAGTACCCAATCAACCTGATTCAGGGGCGTGATGAGGACAGAAACAGAAGTCAACTGATCCCCTGTAGTTTCATTCACTCGCCAGTGAACTCAAAAACGTACGCAGGCCAGTTTAGGAAGTCCAGAACGCATTGAAAAGGTGTTTCTTTACTATGGTGTTGGAAAAATGACCTGGAAAACGATTTTGAGGTGTTTGATGGCTGAGTGTCTGTTTAACTTTGACCTGGCAATCTTTGCTTCCAACTGTGTCTCTGGGATCATTCAGTGCCTTTGCTATCTTTTTGTATCATGTTCCTTGTTTGTGAAGGGCAGTGATCTCTTCTCTTCTCAATTTTTTTGGACCATTTTTTGACTTCGCTATGTTTCACACACACAGTCCAATGTGACAGTCAACAAACCCCTAGCCATTTCAGGTATTTCATGGGTTACAGCTCAAACACACTTGGTGCAACTGTTGAAGCCCTTGATTAGTTGCATCAGGTGTTCGAGACGGAACACCTGTTTTGCATATGTGTGCTGTTGTGAGGGATTCTATTCAGGGGGTTGAATAATTTTGAGACTGGAGAAGTCATTATCAGTTGCATTTTCATTTGAATTTGGGGAAATCACTTGCATTTGTTGTGTTGAGCTATTTCAATTGCTTTTGTTTGATTTGTTCAATGGAAACGGCTGAAAGTCTGTACATGTTGAACAATAAACCCAATTTGCAATGGGGGTTGAATACTGTTGATTGCTACTATATGTGGAATAAGGAGGAGGCAGGAGAGAGAAGGGAAAGACTATCTGAGGAAAGAGCCTTGGCTGACATATGTACCCAAAGCTAATGGAGACTACAACCTCCACTCAAAGTGTACACCCCCATTGTTCTCCCAGATGAGCCGATCCGGCCCATAGACCCGGGTGTGTGGGTTAGCCACTCCGTTGCTCTTGCAGGGGCATACCCTCCCTACCCCGGCAGCTCTTCTCTCAGCACCATCACCTCAAACTCCTCTGTGACTGAGACAGAGCGGGAGTCACTCTGCTTGTCGCTGGCCCACAAAGGTAATGTCTTTCTATCAAATGGTAACCTACAGAGTGTTTTTTGAACTGACAATCATTTTGTTTATAAACATTTTCTGCAATAGCTTATTGGAATCCAAATAAACACAACATGTATCATAACATGTATAAATAACATAACATGACACAGCCAATAGACAGTAGTCACTCATATCTAAAGAACACTTTTACGTTCCCACAAATGTGTTGTTTGCTTTGATTTCATCCTTTTGCCCAGTTCATCCCAAACCAGCTTGATTTGGTCTGAAGCCTGTGCTGGCCATTCCATGTTTTGAAGTGTACTGTCTTTATTTATTTATTTTTTAAACAATTTCCCTCCCCTAATTCTGCTACATTAGCAGCTCCGCAACCACCTATCTAAACATATGTCACCAAGCTGGCCGTTTTTTTTTGCACTGCTTATAAGCACTTAGTCAGAATGTACGGGATGATTACGTTCACCAACTGGTTAAACATGAATAAATTTACAGGCGCCTGATCTGCACACAAGGAGTCACTGGAGAGCGATGTGGCAATGTATATAATCTGACTTAAAATTGGAGGACTCGAACCACTTGAAGTGTACTGTCTTTTTCTTTTCTTCTAAGTTACTTCTCACATAGCTTGGCGGTATGGTTTGGGTCATCGAGTTGTAGGATAAAGCCCTGACCGAGTAGATGTACACCAGTGGGTGTTGCATGGCATTACAAAATCCTGTGGTAGCCATTTGGGCTCACTCTGGATCCAGACCATCACCATTCCTCCATGTTTGACATTAGGGGCACTATCTTACACCCAGCGCAAACCTGGTTAAAAGTCAGTGGCATGTTTTTCAGATGCTATTTTAAGGGCGCATGGTTGGCCATAATGTAGCGTGTGATCAACGCGCATACACTTTGCTCTTCTCCTCTACACAAATTCAGCAGTTCCTATTATTGCAATACATAATTAGAAGGAAAATATTACCACACGAGGGAAATCATTGTTTGTGTCCGAAGAGGGGAAAACATAGGCATACATTCAGTGTACACATTTAGCCAAATTATTCAGAATGAATTATTCACACTGATATATATCAACTGCAATGGAACCCATTCAATCAACATACAAGTCATTTATGATGCTAATAGTAAAATCACCCATGTCTTCGCAAATTACCCTGGCTCAAGCCACGACTAATTTATGGCAAACTCATATTTGATGGGAATCCCCCCCTTGGATGGGTGGCTGTGAAGGGGACAATGCTATCTGTTAATGACATGAGGATGACACCATTTGATGCCAGCAAGAGTGCCAGCAATCTCGCTCTGTTAGGTTACATTGCAAAAATATTACTATGCATTCATAACCTCGTGATTCAGTGAGAGTGAGCCCAAAACATTGGAAAGTATGTCTTGTGGCACTTCTTTGTTTACATTTCGTAAAAAAGAAAAATCAATAATCCGCCGTTATAATAGCAATCCGGCATGGAACAAGCGCTCCTGCTCTTAAATGGAATGTGAGATGACGCTCTGATTGGTTCATTGCACGTTATGCCCAAACCACACCTATGACTAATGAAGCTACTTCAAACCTACCCATTTTAGATTTGCGTCGGACACAAAAGTCATTTATCCCACCGGTAAAATAGCAACAGCGCCCGGGACCCTTCCACAATGTCACTTGCGTTTCGCGTTTGTTACTTTCGTTTCAGATCGTTAAAATAGGGCCCTAGGTGTCACAGAACGAGAAACCATCTCAGTGTTTCTTAGATCGCTTTACTGCAGCTGCGGTACACCACTGGTAAAACAACCTCCATGTGAAGATGGCACCCCTGACTGGCAATGCACAAACAACACTTTAAAAACAAACTACATAAATATAGAGAAACTCAAAATACCAACATGTGAGAAACACTGTATTTTATTAATGGAACCTACCAAATAATTATTTATTTGTATTGAGGTCCGGCAACTGAGATGGCCATGGCTGAACATTTTATTTCTTGTCACAGAACTATTTCTGTGTGGATTTTGAGGTATGTTTTAGGTCATTGTCTTGTTGCAAAGTCTGCCTACGCTACGGCCTAGACCCAGCCTTCTGGCAGAGGCAACCAGATTGTCAGCCAAAATTGCCTGATACTTGGTAGAATTCATACATTCATTGACCAACCACCATATTTCACTCTAGGTATGAGGCGCCTCTCCTTTTATGCATCTCTGTTTTGACGCCAAACATGCCAATGCCGTTTCTAACCAAAATGTTACATTTGGGTTTCATCAGACCAGAGCTCCTACTTCCTATCATAATTTAAATGAAGTTTGTAAAACTAAGTGCGCACTAAACACGTACCTGTGGTTTGTTTCCGGGTCGAGTATGCTTTGCTGCCGCTTCGCACCTGGATTGTTTGTATGTCCGTATATTTTGTGTTTGTCTGAATAATCTGTTCATCGGAACTCCGTGTGGATTACTCCGTTTATCACCGCTGGATCTGGACTGTTGCCACTAGCCACCTCTGCTGTCAAACTTTATTTCGAGAAAGCTGTTCGCACCTGTACAGCCGTTTCGCACCTGGTTTGAGAACTCCTTTTTCATCGCCAATCTCTGAACTGGACTCGGAATTGGACTGACTATAACTTTGCCATCGTGCTGCTGCGAGCCCTGTTATATATCTGCGATGCTCGGCTCCTATGATGGGTGAGTTACCACTCTCTCAGTTGGTTGCGCTGTTTGTTTACCGCTTACTATCTGGGTACGTTGTCTCCTATATAGTCTGCTATTTTGGTAAGTGTTGTTTCAGGGTTTGGCAAACGTGGATTTGCTTGTGATAGGCTCTCATCTCCTCAATATCAATATGCCTTGTGTAAAATATGTTCTTTTTTCTTTTGGCTAAATCTTTGTCTCGCATATGTAATGGATATTGGCTATCTACCATCACAATTAAGGGCCTTGAACTGCTGCCCGCATCTTGATTTAATGACATATCAATACTGTCTAGGGATTCTCCGTTGCCTACGTTACGTACACCGCTTGCGGCGTGCATTCAAGAGTACGTTCTGCTGTAAACCTGACGCTATTCCATGCATCTGGACCAACTACAGACCATCGTCCAAACCTAGACAATTGCCTGCTGGTCTCACTATTCAGCGCTCTCTGATTTATCCAATTGATAACAATCAGCAACACACCGCTAATTTGAATGTCCTGCATAATCACTTTGCACTTCTGAACTGTCAATCTATCTCGGACAAATTCTAAGAGGCTCAATGAAATGATCACTGACAATAAGCTTGACATTTTTCTTCTCACTGAAACTTGGCAAATTCCTGAAGATTTCCTGCAGTTAAATCTACTTATCCAGATCTGTCTAGACCTCGACTGCACGGTAAAGGGGGTGGTCTCGTTATCCTCCATTGCGATAACCTCAGACTCAAGCAACTCGACTTACATGACACATACATTTGAATACATCGTACTGAAGGCTGACTGTCTTGTAAATATTTTGCTTTATCGTCCTCCTAAGGTCCTGTCCAACTTTTTTTCTGAACTCGGTGAACTGTTGACCCTTGCCTGCTCATTGTCATTTCCCATTCTACTGCTTGGTGACTTTAATATTCATGTCGATGCTGTCTGCTCTAACACTAATCAGTTACTTTCTGTTTTTGAATGCTTTAATCTGTTTCAGCATGTTAATTTCCCTACCCATAAGCATGGTCATACTCTTGATTTGATCTGTATATCAAGGGCTAATATCTCCTCCAGCTCTTCTTCTGACACCGGGATCTCCGATCATATACTTCTTGAATTTAGCTTAAGCTTGCCTGTGCATAAAACATGTTCAACAACTGTTATATCCTATCGCAATCTCAAAGCTGTAGATACTCCATCATTTTGTACCTCCAATGCTTTTTCTAATATTTCTGATGTCTTTGATATCTCTTCTCCCTCCCTGATATTGTCTAGTTATCACTCTAAAATTTCAGAAATCTTACAAATACATGCTACTGTTAAGACCAGGGCCCGTATTTATCAAGCTTCTCAAAGTGCCATTTTAGTCTTAAGTGCTGAGAATTGACAAAATTTACTCCTACTCTCAAACTTAAGTGTAAAAGCAAGTTATCAAATTTCTCAAAGCTAAGAATCACTCTTACTCTCCCAGCTATTTAAGACCGCTCGAGAGGTCTCTCAAGTGGTTAAGAGTTGCCAGTAGGGG
>JACXGM010035569.1:0-11640 GCA_016801145.1 Umbra pygmaea | reverse complement strand
GAATTGGGGTCCAGCCACCACCTAGGGCGTCCGCAGGGGGTGGCAGGGAGAAATCCCTGCCATTGCTCCGCCACCATGAGATGTACTGGGGTTAAAGGAGCGAAACATCTGTGACTGGTGGTCCCCAGCTGATGACCTGTGAATGCCCTACATAGTGTTCTCCAATGTACACCTAAGTACACCTCAATCGCTAAGGCACTGGTGGAGGTGCGTCAGGCAGAAATGCCCAGCAGGTTTACCAACTACCTGTATTGCAATCCAGTATTTTCAAAGTAAGAGAAAGTTTGAGTACTAAGGAGAGACAAGACAGTCAGATGAGGTAGGCTCCAGTAATACTGCAGGATAACTTTAGCCATGGGTCAGGCTTAAAGTGGGTCCTGGGTATTTTAGAGGCTGAAGATTCATGGGAAGACATTAGGAATCTGTCTGAGAAGATCTGTGTCACGGGACGATGGCAAATGTCTCATATGAAACCATTGAATTAGTGCGTGGCTAACTGAATTAACATTGCCTTATTCTTAATTGTTTATAGTTCACATACCTAGACTGTAGAATAAAAAAAAAACTCCCCCAACACACTCAGAACAAAATTCCAGGTAAAATGCTCCCCTTGTTAGCATTCTAGAGTACCTGTTTGAAATACCTTCATAATGTGGATGTAACGGGTGCTTAAGACACGGTTGCTTAAGGGGGCTGAGGGGGGGTGGCAGCGATTGTATCTGGGTGGCCGTGGCCCCTTGGGGGCGCCCCTGACTGTGTGTGATTGAGTGTGCAGCATTTGCAAGTGTGAAGTTTGATTGGTTGAAATATGCCATCTCGGAGCAAAATATTTAGCAATTAATTTAGGCTTTATCAAAGGCAATTATTTAGAATGGCCTTTCTCTATCACCCTCCATTCCACTTTTCTAGTGCATAATCCTTTTACAGCATCAGAACAGCAGTCTCTGCCAGGTGAAATCAATAACCGATGAGCTCTGATCAAAGCCAAGTCGAGTGAGACTACTTTTACAAGTAAACCCTCAGAGCCAAGAAGACAATTGAGTGGCGATGGGCTTGTGAATGTGAGTCCTCTTACACATTAACAAATAACCTCTCCTCCTTCTGGATGACAGCCAGAGAATCTATACGTAAAAGCATATTAAAAACTAACAACTGACTTTTACGTCAGAATGATGGATTTGTCTGAAGGCAACATTTGTTTAAATGATTATAAACCTATTGCTAGCAACCCTTTTAAAAATCAGATGTCACAGTACTTAGTGATGACCGTACAAATCAGGAAGTCTGATGTGCCGTGTTGCTCCAATCAAGTTGATTTGCACATCTTGGTCATCTGCATTGGTGTATAAATAGCTTTCATGTGATTGTAGGGAAATTGGAATCTAAAATTGAAATAGAACCATAACAACAGAAAAGAGCAGCTGATTTTCTGTTCAAGACAAATGCTGAATGGAAGGCAACATGAAGAAAGCAGATGAGATAAACCTGACAATTTTGCTAAACATTCACAAAATCTTTGTCTCAGGGGAAGGAAGGGGTGTTAGTTCAGAGCAAAGGAGAAATCCAGACGGCAGCTCAGTGGTGTGTGTAGGAAAGCTCACTCCATGCAGACAGGCACATAGAGTGAAGTCTCCTGTGGAGCAACTGAAGCAAGGGAAAATACGAAGGAAGAGTAGAACTACTAAGGGCGTTTTTACATTACTATAGATTCAATCTACATCTAGGAAAAGTAACATTCACGGATAAATTTTTTATGGTCTAAACAGATGAAAATCTGAATTGTCATGTGAGGCCTCCAGAGGTAACGTGGGATACCAGTTTGTGGTGTCATTAGGAATTTGCTCACCTGTACAATTTTCTTTAAAGAGTTTCACCAGCGCACCATGTTGGTTTCTAAGTAAACAACAGGGAGTTCATCCGGGTCAAAACACCGGGCCAAATTGCTGTATGGAACCCCATACTAATACCCCTTTCATACTAATACCCCCTTTAGAACTGCCTTAATTCTATGTGGCATTGATTCATCAAGGTGCTGAAAGCATTCTTTAGAAATGTTGGCCCATATTAATAGGATAGCATCTTGCAGTTGATGGAGATTTGTGGGATGCACATCCAGGGCACGAAGCTCCCGTTCCACCACATCCCAAAGATGCTCTATTGGGTTGAGATCTGGTGACTGTGGGGGCCATTTTAGTACGGTGAACTCATTGTCATGTTCAAGAAACCAATTTGAAATGATTCGAGCTTTGTGACAAGGTGCATTATCCTGCTGGAAGTAGTCGTCAGAGGATGGGTACATGGTGGCCATAAAGGGATGGACATGGTCAGACATTTTGTATTATACTGTAGTTTTATTATTTGGGTTGTATACAGTAATTCAAAATTACATTAAGACTTAAATTAGACCTCAAATTTTAAATAGGTTTATCCAGTATTTTTTAAAGTAAGAGAAAGTTTGAGTACTAAGGAGAGACAAGACAGTCAGATGAGGTAGGCTCCAGTTATACTGCAGGATATCTTTAGCCATGGGTCGGGCTTAAAGTGGGTCCTGGGTATTTTAGAGGCTGAAGATTCATGGGAAGACATTAGGAATCTGTCTGAGAAGAAATGTTGGCCCATATTAATAGGATAGCATCTTGCAGTTGATGGAGATTTGTGGGATGCACATCCAGGGCACGAAGCTCCCGTTCCACCACATCCCAAAGATGCTCTATTGGGTTGAGATCTGGTGACTGTGGGGGCCAATTTAGTACGGTGAACTCATTGTCATGTTCAAGAAACCAATTTGAAATGATTCGAGCTTTGTGACATGGTGCATTATCCTGCTGGAAGTAGTCGTCAGAGGATGGGTACATGGTGGACATAAAGGGATGGACATGGTCAGAAACAATGCTCAGTTAGGCCGTGGCATTTAAACAATGCCCAATTCGCCTAAAGTGTGCTAAGAAAACATCCCCCGAACCATTACACCACCACCACCAGCCTGCACAGTGGTAACAAGGCATGATGGATCCATGTTCTCATTCTGTTTACGCCAAATTCTGACTCTACCATCTGAATGTTTCAACAGAAATAGAGACTCATCAGACCAGGCAACATTTTTCCAGTCTTCAACTGTCCAATTTTAATGTGCTCTTGCAAATTGTAGCCTCTTTTTCCTATTTGTAGTGGAGATGAGAGGTACCCGGTGGGATCTTCTGCTGTTGTAGCTCATCCACCTCAAGGTTGTGCGTGTTGTGGCTTCACAATTGCTTTGCTGCATACCTCGGTTGTAACGAGTGGTTAGTTCAGTCAAATTTGCCCTTCCATCAGCTTGAAACAGTCGGCCCATTTTCCTCTGACCTCTAGCATCAACAAGGCATTTTCGCCCACAGGACTGCCACATACTGGATGTTTTTCCCTTTTCACACCATTCTTTGTAAACCCTAGAAATGGTTGTGGGTGAAAATCCCAGTAACTGAGCAGATTGTGAAATACTCCGGCCCGTCTGGCACCAACAACCATGCCACGCTTAAAATTGCTTAAATCACCTTTCTTTCCCATTCTGACATTCAGTTTGGAGTTCAGGAGATTGTCTTGACCAGGACCACACCCCTAAATGCATTGAAGCAACTGCCATGTGATTGGTTGAGTAGATCATTGCATTAAGGAGAAATTGAACGGGTGTTCCTAATAATCCTTTAGGTGAGTGTATGTATCAGTGAGCTGACAGTTTCAGTTGCAGTGTAAACAGAAAGCTGCATTTACATATATGTTAATGCTATCTAGATGAACGAGAATTTAGGTGGTGTAAAATGGGTCTAACTGAAAACAGCAAAACACATAGCAGTGCAGAAAAACATATACATGTACTAATAACATTCAAATAACTGCCTTTTAACAGTGTGTGTTTATCTTAAAAGGCAAGAAGGCAAATTGACAAACTGGACAGAAGAAACACACAATCAAACACCCATGCAACACACACAGACACATTTTCTTCTTCCATTTGCAATTTGAGAGTTTGTGTGTGAAATCAGCCTTGCTTACTTTAATTGCCTACTTCATACTAAATCTGTTATGTACAGTGATATGTACGGTTTTGAATGCATTGTTTACTACAAACAACAAATATCAGCATGATGGGTTAATACATATTCTGAATGCATTAAAGCGTGATCATGCTGATTCCGGCATTAGTTTGTTTTTATACAACATGTAATTTGACTGATTAACGCCTGTGACTGAGAAATTATTCTCTTCCTCACAGACGCGCAAGGAATTCTCCTTGACCAAATGCCTAAACGTGTTTGACATCCTGGCATTGACAACACAACTGTTTTAATTGTAATGTTTTTACTGAAAGCAGTGGAATAGGCCAGTTTCTCTTAAAAGAAGATGCTTTGAAAGGGGATATGAAAGGACTTGTTTCTCTTCCCCTAATAAATGCTGGTTACTCCAGATTAAACCTAGGGTAAAAAGACTGACTGGCTAAACCCTCCCTCTGGAGAGTCAGACAGCCCTGCTGGGTTGGGCAGAGAAAACACACATGCCCCAATTAACTTCAACCCATTAGGAGAAATGTAGGCTGTAGCAGAGCTCAGCTAAAGAATTGGAGCCGTGATGTATTAAGGTGTGGTGAATGGCACACTGTAGATTTGCTCTCAAACCAACATCTGAAATTACGCCTTCTGGATGCTACTGCTTTTCGTTCCCATTGACTGACCAAAAGACAATGGAAAAAGAAATAGATGTGGTACTTTGTACTGGTAAATAATAATACTGTCATTCAGAGCATTAATTGCAGAAAATGACAACTGCTCAAAATAACAAAAAAGATGCAGTGTTGTGAGACCTTGAATAATATAAAGGAAATAAGTTCATATTCATTTTCTAAAAACACAATTCTAATGTGTTTACTAAGGAAGAGTTCAGAAATCAATACTTGGTGAAATAATAATACAACAGGTCAATAAAACTTCAGAGATATCAATCTGTCCAGTTAGGATGCATAAGCAATTGTGAACCAATGTCACCTGTCTTGGTGCAAATGACACTGAAAACAGGTGCACTGGAGACAACAGCAAGACAACCCCCAAAATGGGAATGGTTTTGCAGGTGGTGGCCACAGACAATTGCTCTCTCCTTATCCTTCCTGACTGGGGTTTGCTAGTTTACTCGTTAATACTGGTAGCATAAGGTGGTACTTGCAGTCCATTCTGGTTGCACAGGTAGTCCAGCTCCAGGATGGTACATCCATTTGTGCCATCTCAAGATGGTTTGCTGTGTCTCCCATCACAGTCTCAAAAGCATTGGGGAGATACCAGGAGAAGGATCATTACACGAGGAGCCCTGGACAGGGACGTAGAATGGTATCAACCTGGCAGCAGGACCGGTATCTGCTCCTGAGGCGGAACAGGAGGAGCACAGCCAGAGTCCTACAAAATGACCTCCAGTGGGCTACCGGTGTGTATGTTTCTGACCAAACCTTGAGAAACAGTCTTCATTAGGGTGGTATGAGGGCCCGACCTACTCTAGTGGGATCTGTGCTTACAGCCTAGCATCGTGCAGCTCGATTGGCATTCCCCAGAGAACACCAGAATTGGCAGGTTCACACTGAGCACATGTGACAGGCGTGAAAGAGCCTGGAGAAGCCGTAGTGAACACTATGCTGCCTGCAATATCATCCAGGTTGACCGGTTTGGTGGTGGGTCAGTGATGGTCTGGAGAGGCATAGCCTTGGAGGGTCACAATGACCTCCACGTGCTAGCAAACAGTACCCCAATGTTAGGTACTGGGATGAAATCCTCAGACTCTTTGTCTTACGATACACTGGTGCAGTAGGCCCTGGGTTCCTCCTGGTGCAGGACAATGCCCGGCCTCATGTGGCCAGAGTGTGTAGGCAGTTCCAGGATGACGAAGGCATTGACTGGCCCTCACGCTCTCCAGACCTGGATCCACTTGAGAACCTTTGGGATGTTATGTATTGGTGCATATTACACCACCAATTAACCCCACAGAATTTCCAGTAGCTCACTGATGCCCTGATCCAGGTCCGGGAAAAGATCCCACAGGACACCATCCGACATCTCATCAAGAGCATGTCCAGATGTTGTCGGAAGTGCATACAGGCATGGGGGGCCACACACACACTACTGAGTCACATTATGAGTTGCTGAGATGAAATTCACGCAAGATGGAACAGCCTGTGATATCAACGGTTTACTTTAATTACATTTTATTTATTGTTTTTGGTTGTTTTGTGTTCCAGATCCAGTGTTAAATATTCTTTAGAAATAAAAGTTTATTGATCTTTGAAAAGATGTACCTGCATTATTATGCCATTATTATTATATTACAGTGGGGAGAACAAGAATTTGATACACTGTCGATTTTGCAGGTTGTCCTACTTACAAAGCATATAGAAGTCTGTAATTTTCAACATAGGTACACTGCAACTGTGAGAGACGGAATCTAAAACAAAAATCCAGAATATCACATTGTATGATTTTTAAATAATTAATTTGCATTATCACCATACAAATACAGTTTAGAGTTCACTGGTTACAAAAAAAACAAGTGTTCCAGAGTTGGCATAGTGGTCTAAGCTCCCGACTCTGAAACCTATTAACCTGGCGACAACGGTTCGAGTCCTGGCTCAGCCACTGTCTGTGCCAATCCTCTCACATCTCACAGTACAAGTCTGTCTCTCTAGCATATGCTTCCTACACTTCTGTCATTAAAAATAAGTAAAAAGAATACCCACCCAAAACAATTGAAGACAACAGTGAACACATTTCAGGTTACAGCACAGAAAGTCATTTATTACACATAAGGGTCTTATAACTGATGTCTTTGATGGGTGCATGACTGGTGCACAGTGAGCTCTACACATCCCAGTATCGCCATACCAGTACTGGTATGGCGATACTGGTACTGGTATGGCGATACTGATACTGCTACACATACGAGTATCGCCATAATTTCTTTAGAGTGGAGTAATAGTTTTAATATTAGCCTACATTAACACTGACTCTAAGCATCACATTACAATAACTTGTAATATTCCTCACAATGAAGTGCTCTTCAAGGTAGAACTACTGTGTACCCGATGTATGAGACATGATGGGTTATTTCCACAGCTTTAAACTCCCTTAAATCTAGTCAAACTGATGTCAGACAATTTCAAAGAAAAAATCTTCTCGGTCCAGAGAAAAGCGATTAACAAATGTACTCTAGATTAGTGATGCATTTATCATCCCGTTTATTTATGACAGTCTGATGAGCAAAGCATTATTTATTTCAAAGAAAGCCCACATTGTGACAGAAAATCGGATACATATTTTCAGCCATGCCTGAGTAACATTTGCAAGTAGACTATGCCTTTTGAAGTGACTGTGAGAATCTGATGAACTATTAGTGTTCAAGCCACGAAACATTCTGTAAATAAATCTTAAATAGTTACATTACAATATGTACCATTAGCTGTGTTGTACCTATTTAAAGCTGCACTGTGTAACTTTCTAGATGTTATGTTCAAAACGCTACAATATGTCATAATGCTGCAGTAACTATACTGCGCCTCTTCAATGCCTAATAAAGGCAGTATTTATTTCTCCTGTCAAGATGGATTTCCAAGGAGATTTTTTATTTTTATTTCATTGTAAACTACAGTATACTATATTTAGTGCATCACTACTGACTAGCAATGATATATTGATGATAGTTTGCTCTGGGCGAGACAACATGAAACATTAGATTTTGATTCAGTTCCATCCTTTAGCTTTCTTATATCTTAGACAGTTCAGCAGATGCTATGGGTGGGAACTTATGCTAATTGAAATGACACTGCATAAAATCTCACATGGCAACAGTTATTTGTAAGATGTAGCAAACTAATTAGCTAGCAATGGCCAATGGTTTACCCAATGACAGTATACAAGATGGACAAAGGGACTCAGGGACAACGGGACAAAGGGACATACATTTCATCAGAGACCGAGTGAAGCCAATTAGAAGCACTTTTTCGGTGATGGCCGAGTGTACTGTGCAGCCTCAAGCTGAGCGTAATGACGTAGATGTGACGTGAGCAACATCTCTGAAATGTAATTCTTATCTTAGCCATGCCAAGAGAAATCCGAATCTTGCCTCTTGCAGAGAAAGGAGAGCGTGAGTAGGAGTTGTCCATGAGTGTAGGAGCAGGAGCAACTTTTGGTAAATATTCTGATGAATTATTATGTATATGTGTACAATCCAGCTCAGCTGAATGGCAAATCCTATTGAGGTACAGGAACACACAGTACAGCTCCAACAACAAGGATCAATTTACCCAACTTGGATCGAAATTGTAAAACAGTTGGGAGTGAAATGGTTTCTGCACACCCGGCTCCTTGCTCAAATTTTCTAATTTTCATGGCTCTCCAAAAACCCAATCCATTTTTGCATGAAACCTGGGTCTTGTTTTGGGAAGCATTTTGCTTTAGGTCCATCCAGGGATTACTCAATTTTGTTGTGACATTCTAGCTAAACAAGAAAGAATTACATGGTTTATAGACCCTGCCGGGACTAGCTACATCATTAGTTAGCTACTGTAGATATCAACTGAATTAATGGCGTGATGAAAAAGGGGCTAGTTTGCAGTGGAATGAGAGTTCTATGAGAAAACATTTTAATTGTTGAACTATACTGACTTACACATGTACGTTTAAGTTTATTTGTCACGTACAAGAGAAGCAGATGTCATTGCATGTAGAGTGAAACTTGTGCCACAGCTCAGCAATGCAGTTAATAATAAAAACAATAGAGCATAAAAGTGTGGAAGCAATAACGTATAATAATAAACTGTACACGTTTTGATCCTGCCTATAAAATCCCAAACAGTTTAAAAGGAGAGAAATGCTTGGAGCATTCATAATAATAATAATAATAATTTTTATGCCCCTTATTGTACATACTGTAGCAAAGTACTGAAATAACAGACTTATTACAGGATTGTACAATCCAGTTTAAAAGAGCTTAAACGTTACAACCTTATGGAGATAGGCGCGCTCCAAATGTGAAGCTGTAAGCGCCCTTGCTTGGCTATGAGAGGATATAGAAGTACCACGCTTCTGTGCTACTCACATTGCCGTTGTTGATGAAGCCGTGTTTCTTGGCAATGCGGTCTGCCTCCTTAGGCCCGCCCTCAATGTGGATTGCCCAGGTGTTGGTGTAGACCTCCTTGTTGGTAAACTCAGCAGTCAAGTCCCGTGCTGTTGACAGGAGGACGAGGAGAGTTCCAAGCTGCGCCACAGCCAGCCTGACATCCATGAAAAGGGGAAAGGGGCGCCGGGAATTGTCCGACTGTCTGTCTGGGGTGGAGCGGTCTCACTGCTCACAAGTCAAAACCTGTCTATCAGTCTTTCTGGGAGGGGTCTCACTGATCACCAATCGGCAGTGACTGTACACTCCTCCTTCACCGCAGCCAATTAGAGCAGTAACCTGGAGGAAGAGCACATGTTATAAAACCACACACTGGCTACCAATCACAGCTTTCATATCACATATCCACATCTAACAGAACAGAATGAGGCTACAGCAGAATTAGGGATGAATTCATTTATTTTTGTTGTAGGGGGGTATTTTTTATTATTTTATTGATTAATGAGAAGCAGGTCAGGGAGACAGGTGCACAGTGAGATGCAGAAAGGAAGGGCACAGACAGTCTTGGGTCCCAAACACCCATCGCGAAGGATCATTGGGAGCCCAGATCACTAAAGGAAACCTCAGCACATTATGAGAAATGTTTCAAGCTTTGTGCTGGTCACACATTATTCCTCCCATTTAAATAACATGGACCTAATTGAAAAAGTTGGACAAGTTGGAAGCCAATTCCACATGAACGTTTGCTTGTGAAGTCCTACCGTGCTGAGAAAGCTAGCATTTTATGGGCTTTTTGACAGCCTGAGTAGATCCTCTGTCATATTGGAAAGAGTTAAGCTGAATCTGTGCAGAGGTTGCAGATTCTAAACACCAGAGTGGGTAAAGTTCTCTCCCCTGAGCTCCCTCAGTCTGTCCAGGTGCCATGGATGTGCTTTTAAGTTACACACTGACAGCACAGTGCGCAGTGTCTCAGAAGGCCCCCCAAAGCATAACTTAGAGAGATGATGAAGTATTAACTGTCAATGTGGCTGCTCAGCGCTGCCTGGGCCACACATTTCTCAAAAAGATGAAGGCTATTTATTTATCTTGATCAGCCTGTAGGTGAAAAACACAACTATTGATTTCCCACAGAGCCCGGATGGTCATTAAAACCTGAATCTGTCAAAAACAGTGTTCACTAAACATCAAGGACACAGCGTTGCAACAGTTTAATTGGGAAGATCTATCTTCCTCGTCGCTGCGAAACAACGGAGGCAGAGCGGGAGAGATTCCACACACACGCGCGTTGGAGAGTGAGAGAGTAAGCTGAGGATGGAGAATGTGATTTCCGACGCAGCAGGGCAGAAGGGGTGAGGGAGGAGTGAGATGTGGCTGTCAACCCGTGTTGCCACAGGGGCCCTGAGCTCATTAGAAACAGGGCCGGACAGAGCAAAACCTTGCCATTTGCAATCTGGACACTATGCGTGGTCAGCCTGTGAGCACGGCCAACACTTCAAAATACCAAAACTACCAAGTCTGCACCAATCCCAAATGCTGTTCAGGTGTCACATTAAGGACTGCTGTTTTGAGACCTACTGCACATTTAGAGGTCATTTCGGCAACCCGTTTCAAAGACGAGCACATCCCCCTGGACTCTTATCACAACACCTTCTGTAATTTGTACACTAAAAGACACGACTGTCTGCATCAAACCAGGCTCCTCTATTGACAATGTTTGTAAATGTGTGCATTTTCTCACCTCAGAAACACCTACTAAAAAGGCCATCATTATTAGATTATCATATAATTGTAAACAACAGCAAAAAACATATGTTTGAATCTCAGACAACACTTAATCTGACAGTTCACTGTTCTGCTTTTGACAAAGACTTCCCAGGGCTTTTATTTTGGTGAATTGTGAGTTCATCACAGGACAGGATTTGATTAACAGTATCATATTGTACATTCACATTTAAATTAGAAACTTCCTTTGGCTGAGTCTGCTATTAGTTTACCTCAATCAATCAAATGTATTTGATAAAGCCCTTTTAACAACATCAGCTGTCACAAAGTGCTTTGACAGATATCTGACCTAAAACCTCCAAGAGCATGCAACAAGTGATACAGTGGCTAGGAAAAACTTGCAACTGCGGTAGGTGGAACCTAGGAAGAAACCTAGAGGGGCCAGACTCAAGGGGGTGGCCAGTCCATGTCTGGCTGTACCGAGTGGGGAAAAAAGAATAAAGAAAACTTTTTTTTCTTTAAAAGAAAACCTGTTTATTTCCTCACACATCTCAAGTCAGATAAAGGCACTCGAGTGAACTACACAAAAAGTTAAAGTGATTGGATGAAACCCAGAAGACAGTTTCATGGTGTGTACAAGACAACTTCAGAAAGTAAATGTACGTAAAAAATGTTCTTGCCCATAACAAGTGATCAGCAATTACAGAGTAACAATCCAATGCAGCCAAACTTGCATCTGCCTTTGTCCAGGAGTAATTTCCTTCATGTTGGATGAGGAATTGTATCCTGGGTAACAAA
>JACXGM010035568.1:0-11640 GCA_016801145.1 Umbra pygmaea | reverse complement strand
TTGGCCGTTCCTGGTAGAGGCTCAGTGGAGTCAGTAGGATTGGCCGTTCCTGGTTGTTCACTGCTCAGACTCACGCTGCTGTCGTCCCACTCTCCTCACTACTAAATATGCATTGACTCAGCCTGACTTCCTCTATTAACCATAAGCTTCAAACCCTCAGCCAGCCAGTACACCACCACTTCCTTACTTACACTCTCTCTCTCTGTCTTGGTCTTGGCTGTTTTTTGCGGACAAGTTGCTTCATGTTTTCTTTCTGTTTCTTTAACAACTTTTGCTTTTCCTTGTTAACTTTTGTTTTTCCTTGTCAATCAGCGGCAATCTTTTCTCCTTTTCCCCCCTTATATCCATCTCTCTCTCCCTCTCTCTCTCTGTCTGTCTCTATTGGTCTCTTCATTTCTTTCTTTTTCCTCCTAGGGTCAATCTTGACCCCTCTAAGCGTCAGAACTCAAACAAGTCCGTCTCGGGCTGCACTCTTCCACAGGGATCAAAAACAGTTAGTAAGTTCTTCTTCACATGTTACCGGCTCCTGCCCGTCTGTCTGCCCGTCTGTCTGCCCGTCTGTCTGCCCGTCTGTCTGCCCGTCTGTCTGCCCGTCTGTCTGCCCGTCTGTCTGCCCGTCTGTCTGCCCGTCTGTCTGCCCGTCTGTCTGCCCGTCTGTCTGCCCGTCTGTCTGTATGTTTGCCAGCAACTTCAAGCCCTTGAACATTCTCTTGCCACTGGCCTAAATCTTCAGGGTTTACCACACCCTGATGGCAAGTCTGCTGTCCGTCATTCCAGCATTATTTTGCCATGCCCATTTAACTGGCTGTAATACTGTGAACTCCATATATGTTTATTGCATTATTAAAATATCTCCAGTCCCAAACTTGGCACTCTAAAGTTGTTTTAATATATATTTTGTTTTTGGGTGAGATCGCATCATTGCCATAAAGAAATCCAAGGTCACAAGGCCAAAGAGGTAGAGGAAAGGCTATTTTAGTGAGGAGGTCACACACATCTTCAGCATCACTGACTCTTAGGATTATAGACGTAATACATCTGTTCTCCTCTCATTAAGGGATCCTGACAGTCCCAGCTAGAGGCAAAGGCTTGTCAGGACACACCTTATCCCCCTGCCCAGTTCCACTGGCCCAGAGAAGGATTTGTCTCAAGCTGGCAGCCCAAACACTATCCCACTGAAGGATTTATTATTACAGACACTCGACAGATCAGATGTCTCCATCTATCCTCTTAGGGACTTACATGTAGTACATGTCTAGTAAGTGTGTAGTACATGTCTAGGTCTTTTCAGGCCTTGCCGTTCCTTGAATGACATTTGGGTTGCCAGGTTGGCAAGACGGTGTTTATAATAGGGAGGTTGTCAGTATTCTGTGGTGCTTGAGTAACAGCACCCCCTGGTGTGTGATAGATGGATTTTAATGGAAAATCTAAAATCCTGACTATTCTTTAAAGATAGTTATTAAAGGGAATACCATCTTCTGTCAACCTTTTTTGAGGGAGAGTTGTTTTTATTATTTTATTGAAAGGACAATAGGAAGCAGAGTTTGGGGAAACGGGTATGTATGGTGAGACTGGTATGTACGGGGAGACTGGTATGTACGGGGAGACTGGTATGTACGGGGGGACAGAGAAGAAGACAGTTTGCTTAGTTGGGGCTGGAACCCTTGACAGAAGCGTGTGTGGTCTGGAGTCAGAAGCGTGTGTGGTCTGGAGTCAGAAGCGTGTGTGGTCTGGAGTCAGAAGCTTAGATCGCTACTCAAAACTCCGGCACCAAAGTTTGGATTACATGACATGTTTTATAAAGAGTGCTTGTGTTGAGGAGCCTACACATTTTACACCAAATAGGACATTATAATTGTAGATTAAAAGTCGCATTCAGGTGTTTTGTAAGAGATGCCCTAACCTGCCATGGCCCGACCTCTACCAACCATTTGTGTGTTTTTCTAATTTGGTCCTCGTATTTAATTTCCTGTGAATATTTTCAGAAAGTTGATGTCTCTGTTGAGGATTTCTTGTTTGGTTGGTGATGCTTTGCTGTGGGGCCTGACCATGGTCAAAGCAGGAAGGGGAGGGAACAAAGTAGAGCCCGACCGATAAAGGATTTTTAAGGCCGATACCAATACAAATATTTGGTGATTTAAAAATCTGATAGGCCGATATATATACAAAAAGAATCCAGAAACGAGTGACAAAACATAAACATATTTCTTTAACATTAGTTTTTTGTAGATATTTATCAGTCCTCACTAAAATAATATTATAATGCAGTGTAAAAATAAACTTGTTTGTTTTAGTGTCCCAACAGAACAGAGGAACATCAAAATATAATATATAAGTTCTGATAAATAAAATGTATAAAAATACAAATGTAAGATATGTAACTTAAAGTCATTTGAACAAAAACACAACAAATCAATTTTACCAGTATTAATAGACTAAATAGCTTCATAAATATAACTTTGAACAAGACTGGAAAAATGATTCTGTTGTTATTTATCAGAACTTATAAAACTTAACAACAGCAAAATATAAACTATATACAGTATATGAGGTAATGTACTGAATCAGTCAGTCCTCAATAGTAAAATATAAACTATATACAGTATATGAGGTAATGTACTGAATCAGTCAGTCCTCAATAGTCGCAGTTCAGCAGAGGCTGTTTAAAAAAAATCATTTATCTGCAATTATAATTGCAGATACCGATAGATTGGAAAATGCCTAATATCTGCCGATAATATCGGCCCACCGATCTGTCGGTCGGGCTCTAGAACAAAGTAGGAAGGGGAGGGAACAAGGGATGTTTTTCTGTGTCCTATTGGCTGATCCATTCCTAACACGCACCTTTGTCTTCTCCTTGAGGGTCACAGACGAACCTGAGAGAGTCTGCAGATCTCCGGTCACAAGGTGAGGCCCCGCGATCAGTTATCTCAAAAACCAAATCATATCACACAATGTAAAACTGAGCCCTGACCAGTTTTGAAGGTAATCAATGAAAGACACCTTCTATCACTCCAATCCTGCCTTTCATGTGGGTAGTTTCACAGGTCCAGGACCAGTGGTTAATAAAGGCATTTCTATTCTCTCCCTTCACCTGTAGCCTCGGCTGCAAAGTACCTGGTCAAACAGTCTCTGGTTAGAACGAGCAGGTAAAGCTCAGAGCATCAGTGCATGGGTCGATGCAGCGCTAGCTGTACATGGGACTCGTAGTACTGTAGACGTGAACTCCCTGTGCTAGATGCCTGCGAGTGCCTCACTAATTCTGTTCTACCCTAGGATCCTTCTGTATTTTAATCAGCTAGGCTCCTCAGTGTGTGATAATAACAACTTAACCCCGACCTCTCACCTGATCCCCACCTACCCAAAGGATTCTAATAAGTCAAAACCTTTAATGATGTAGATTATACTTGCGGAGCCACAACTGCAAAATGTGAAGTATTGGTTGTTTTGGACTGTTTGGTAAGTCATTTTGAACTTCTGGACATGGTCCAGCTGTAGCAGTGATATCTTCTACTATGTACACCCTCAAATCTACATCCGCATTGCTGATGTGATGTTGCTAGATTGTGGCCGAGCAAGGTAAGGTACCACCGCAAGCTGATTCTGTCACCAACCGTACCAGGACAGCGAGTCATAGAAACCTGTCTGCAATGCTCTACGGATCAACTAGGTTGGCCTTAATTCCTTTTAAGTTCCAGACAGTTTGTGAAGAACAATTTGGAATCGAAATGTTCACTCTCTGAATTGACCATAACTGTAATTGAATTGGGCCCAATCGTGCAAACCACAAACATCTTCCAAAATAATGTTCTGATCTGAATATAGTATAAGCATCGAGTTCAGAGCATTGAGTGGTGACTGTTATAATTAAATAAAAGGAGTCCTGGAGCAGCGTTAGAGTATTTTTGTTTTGAAGAGCACACGTATCCTCAAAGGTAAAACTGTGTTGTTGTCTTACCTCGTGTGTTGCCAACTAATGGTCTGTTTTATTACATTGTGGTGTCGTTTGACGTGTGTCCTTTGACATGTGCACCACAGATTATCTCAGTTCTGGCAACATTTTAAGGTAATGGCAATACGTGTGTTGACGTTGCCACCATCACTGTTCAGCTAAGATTTTTAAAACATTTTTTACTCTACACTGCCATTTCTCCTCAGTCCAAATACATTCAAATGTCATTTCTCAGGGTTTGAGCCCTCTTAATGAAAACATACATACTGTGGGAAAAAATAAAGAAATATATGCCATTGATTAATAAACACAGACAGACTGAAGTCAATTAAAACGAAACAAGTTTATTGGCTTTTTGTTTTAAAAAAGAAATTGAGGGATGGGTATCTATTGATACATACATTAGTTTTGGCTGTCAATGTTGACCATGTATGATATTAATCTATTTCTTGTCTTACTCTTCTCACCCACACTCTACCACCCCCCCACCCCACACACCACCCACTCTGCCCCTGCAGTCGCAATCTACCTGGGCATCAAAAAGCGTCAGAGCCCCGGACCCCCCGATGTGGCTGGGATGTAAGGGTGCGGAGCCCGCGGGACCCAGCGGAGGTGGTGTTGGCACTGCGTGAGGCGGCCCAGGGCTGCGGCTGCCAGGTCCACCTGGCTGGGCCCTTCTTGCTGTCCTGCACCCATGGGGCGGCCGGCTCGCGAGTGGCCTTTGAGGCCGAGGTGTGCCAGCTGCCTGCCGGCCCCACCGAGACCAGCGGCGTGCGCTTCAAACGCCTGTGGGGGGCGCCGCTCGCCTTCCGGGACATTGCCACCAAAGTGTCCAAAGAGCTGGAGCTCTGAGGGCGAGAGGGGGCGGGGCCGAGGGCTTCTACACTGGACAGACTGAGAGAGGGGGCGGGGCAAGGAGAAGGGCTGACCCCGCCTCCCCCACTGCCAACCTCGCCTCACCCCCGCCAAAGACCCGCCTCTAAAGCCACACTGACACGCCGATGCACAGATGTGGATGTCCCATTCCCCCCCAATCGCTGACCTTTGACCTATGAGCCCTGCTTAGGCAACACAATATTATGTGAATCTATGGCGTGGAGCAGTTATTTTTTAATTCCATATTTGCAAGGTATATGAAGGTATTGAACGTCAACATCATTGTGTTTATTATAAATTTGTTGTCATTACTTTTTAACAGCTGCTATTGAAAATGTTTAGTTTTTTTTGCTTTAATGGGCAGGAGATTTACCTCTGTTACTGTTGTTTGTGACATATTTAATAAACCATGGCCAGCTTATTGCTAGTCAGACCTCCAGCCTATAGAGGGAAACATGCAGAAATGGACAAATCAACGGATGCTGTAAAACAAAGGCCAGACACTTTAGCCTTACCATCGTCTGCTCGTTTTTTGCAGGGGACCTCTGTTACTCTCTACAAGTTAGTTTTCTTTTGTATGCCTGTCTGTTGGTTATGAATGAGCAAAGCTGTCTGACTTTGATGTCCAAAGGGAAGTATGCAGTGACTGATCTTCTGAAACTCGTACCCTTTAGTGTCCATGTTACAGCAGGTCACATAAACAGGCATATTACACAATCTTCTGGTAGCACTTTTGGTTTAGCAATAACACCTTACAGGTGTATGTCCACCTCAATGGAACAGCACACTCACAGAAAAAAGATTTCAAAATTGGTTTAACAAGGTTTTATTAGTATTACTTTGGTGAATATTGATTGTCACAGATTGTCACAGTTTCAAAATCACAATTTGGGGCAATTTTTGAGATATATATATATATATATATATAGGATGACATAAGAATGCATAAAAAACATAATTCCTGCCACTTCTTTCAATCACACATACTTTAGGAACGTCAGAGAGTCTTTGGATTGCGTTAACGCTACACAACACTGAGCAATCAAAGAGTTGCACTGTAGCTGCTTCCAAACTGATAGACAACCAGACTTCTGTGTTGCCTGGCATGCAGTATGAGAATATGTATGTGAGGATGGGGGCGCTGTAGTTTAGAATGTGACCCTTGGTGAACTTGCGGAAACCTGACACACTTCTATAAATGAGCCTTGGCACCTAGTTGCTCACAATAGATCCAAGGCAGGCAGACAGACAGTTTCTTAGGTATTTGGCTGTCACTGATTTGCTTTGGTTTGCACCAATGTACAGTAATGCTTCAGTTGAGGCCAGAGGCTAGTCTAGGCAGCGCTGTTCTGGAATGTTCTCGGCTCAAACTGTTGGATTCACTAAATGCTCCTCAATCTTTGCTGTTTGCCGATGCTCTGTCTGGCCTTTTGTAAATGGTTAATAGATTAATCTACAGTGGATTATGCTTCTCATTACAAAGTGTGCTTGTCGGTAACTCTTCCAGTATGAGGTACTTCCTACAGTACGTAACATCCCAGTTGAATGCCGTAACCTGTGGTGCCCCTGGCAACCTCTGCACACAAATCCCAAGTTGTTTTAACCTCTTTTCCATCTTAATCCTTTTAGCTAAAATATATATTGCACATGTGTATAGCAACAGTACATAGTGATCCATAACACTACTATGACTTCAGTTTGCCTGTTGCAGGGAATTATGGAAGGTTTAAAATTGCAACAGGTAGCCACGAATGTCTTAAAATGTGAAAGCTGTGATTTAGGGCACTTTCTGCTACTGTGCCCAAAATAGGACTTCTCTTGCCCAACAATTCCCCTAGATCGTGCTTAAGGCTTAGAGGCCTACTCCAGGGTTGAGGACGTAGTCGTGTGTTTGAAACAGTTACTGTTATCAAGTCATGGACTACAACTATGGGAATGACTGACCTGCAGTCCTGCATGTCTTTGAGGAAAATTGTGTGAAGAAAAAATAAATGATCCTTTCAAACTCCTGTGTTCAAGCTGCTATTGGCTGTCACTGGTTGATGTGGTGTTGATTACAAATGGGTCAATTTCTGTAGAATGTTTATTTTGTATTGCAGGTTTTGGCTTGCATTTAGAGGGTTGCTTTAGCTATTTATTGTTTCTATTTTTAAATTAATTTAGCAGATATGCTCTTATCTAGAAAATGTACAGTAAGTATAGGGACATCCCCTGGAGCAACTTAAGGTAAAGTGTCCTACTCAAGGACAGCAACATTTGGCTAACTTGGTAATTGAACCAGCAAACTTCTGGTTATAAGTCTGACTTCCTAACCACTGAACAACCTGATCCCCAACCTGATCCTGATGGCTGAAATGGAGTACATGGACTGTTATCATGCATGGAAACTGTGTGTGTGTGTGTGTGTGTGTGATGCTTTAATTACATTTAATGAATTCCATCCTACATTATTACGAGCCCATTCTCCTCTAGGTGTAGTGGGTGGGGTGGGGTAGAGACCATACAAACAGTGAGGTTGATTGTTAAATGGGGCTCGTTTTATTTGCTCAATTAATTTTTACAACCAAAAATATTTTTTGCATCCGCAGCCACAGCTCATGGCACCAGACTGCAATGCAATGGTTTGATCCCAGGATGTTAAAAAGAACGGGAAAGATGGTAAAGAGATGGTAGGATGGAGAAAATGAGATGAGGTAAAATGAACCTATGAAAAACGATAGTTGGAGTGCTGTTGAGTGTCTTTAGGGAAGGTCCAGGGAGGCAGTCTTGCCAGCATGATGTCTTGCCAGTCATTTTTATATAAAAAACATCTAAAGCACACACCGATGCGTCTACTTCTGGGCAGGGATCATGCCGTCGATAGACTCTCCCTTCTCCAGCTTCTTCTCCATCTCTACCATGAGCTTGACTCCATCCACCACCAGCTGAACCTGTTGCACCTCTGAAGAGCCCAAGCGATCAGCATTGGAGATGTCGAAAATTCCACCCACGGAAGCGGTGTCCACACCACCTGCAAGCAAAGAAGTGAAAGGTGACTTCATCTTCCTCAACCGTGTTTTGTTTTCTCGACATGCATGTTGGGTTTTGTCTTTGCTTTTCGTGTCATTTGGCATTCATAGACGCCTTAGGAAGACCGGAGTCTAACATTGTTTGGACTGTCGCTACTAGGGCATACCTGTGCCACGCTTCTGCAGACGCAGCCTGGTCAGGATCTCCTCAAACTTGGCGTGTGTGCTCAGCTTTGGCAGCTTGACGTGCACGCCACCACGCAGGCCAGTTCCCAGGTTGGAGGGGCAGGTCAGAACGTAGCCGAGATGCTCGTTCCACATGAAGCCATGGTTGTGCTTCTTGAAGATCTCCTCAATCTGACAGAGGGGACCAGAATGATCAGGAGTGAGTTTTGAGGTGAGAAAAGCCAACAGGTTAAGCCTTAACAAAATGACAATAGCCAGCTGCCATCTTAGAAGATGTGGCACAGAACAATCTAGATCTTGACATGTCAGTTCTCATGGCACTTTGGCCAGCATACCTTGTTCAGACCAACACAGAAGCGTCTGAACACTTCCTTCATGTTACCACCCTTCTCCATGGCGATAACGCGCAGGTGATCCTCCTCGTTCACCCAGACCAAGAAGCTCTTGGCATCGTTATGCCTGCACAAAGAAGGGATTGCCTTTAATGCTGACACATCACTATGACCCTGGTTGCATCCAATACATGAATTCCTCAACCCAACAACCTGCACTCACCAGATTCCTCTTGCGTCGGGCCAGTCACGGGCCATACCGGCAGCCAGCAGCAAGGGGGAGACGGGCTTGTCAAACAGGAAGTGGTCATTGATGAGCTGATCCTGCTCAGCATCTGTCATGCCGTTCAGTGGGTAGTACTTTCCCTTGAACTCGCCCTCCAGGGTAGACAGAGCTGATGCCAGAAAGGATCCAATTGACATTGTCATCAAGATTGCACACCTGAATTTATAGCATTTACGGGACAATATTTTGATACTCACCCTCAATGGACAGTTTCTCAACCATTCTGCGCTCAGCACGGCTGTTGTGGGGGGGCAGCGTGTATCCCTTGATGCTGCGGCCAGTACGCACACGGCTGGACAGGACGTAGGCGGGGTCAAGATCATCACCTCCCTGGAAACGGGAAGGATATTTGTTATTTTACTAGACAAATACTGTCTTGTCATTTTGAATGTGTAGCCTCACATTTAAACGTAGGGATCTAACAAAATGAGCAACTTGTGTGGAATTGTTCACGATTAGGGTCTCCACTCACCTTCAGGTTCTCGAAGTTCAGATCGGTGACGTGCTTGTCTGTGGGCTTGTAGCCTCCGTGACGGTCAGAGATGATGGGGTCGAACAGATCCTTGAACACTTCATAGGACTCCTCATCACCAGCAACACATCCGACGGTCATGATGAAGGGGTGTCCTGCAGACCAAAAAAATAATAGGTAAAAATAAAAAAAATACAAATAAAACTGTCTTCCAGCAACCCACGTCATATAATTTCAGCGTGTGGTGGGTCTTACCAGGGTTGTCCACACCAGTCTGGATGCAATCGTCCAGGGTGAAGCCGGAGGGGGTAGACTTGCTCCTCATCTTGGCATACAGCTCCTTGGTCAGCACCTTGGCCATGTGGTTGTTGTGCAAGGACAGATCTGGGTACTCCTCATCAACAGAGAACTTCATCTTGTAGTCGTTGTGGACGTTCTTTGCCATGATTGCAGCTCTCTTTTGTTCTGCAACAAGACGGGAAGAAAGAATTGCAGGTGTGAGTGTAAATAGATTTTCAGGAAACTTAAACACATCAGAAATCCCCACAATGAATTTTCCCACAAAATTAAGAACTTGGGAGAAAAGCAACATAATTGGTGCCACAATTTGTATTAGAACACTAGGAATAAAGTAAGGATTTCCAGTAAAACAAATATCACTACAAGTACGATGGTTTGAGTCCCCTAGTTGTCTGATCACAGTCTCCTGGTTGCCCCAGGGTTTCATGTTTCAACATAGACAGGAGTGTGTTCGACATGCTTTTATGCATTTGGCAGCAGAATTTATTTTTAGATACCACCCTACACCCCTTTTGCATGCCATATTTTCATTGCTTCAAAGTGGGAGTACCAGAAAGTTCCAGACTGTCTGTGCATTAACTTATGACTGACCTTGACGCAAGTATAAACAGGGTCATTTGCAGACAATCGTTCACATTACGTGTTTATTTTCTACTAAATTTATATAATTCACCACCAATGGTAACAAATCAACCGGTCTCAACAACCACTTTCTTGTTCCTTATCTATCATCTTTGAAACCAGTTCTCAATTTGAAAAATCCATGCAATCTGGCTTGAGTTCTTCAATCGCATGTGAAACAAACACAAAAAAATCAAAGTAGTTGTTAAGAGGAAAAAACATCCATTCCATAAATGTTCCAGTTTAGGAAATTCTGCAAGAAATTAAAGAGCAATCCAATAAAAAATACAATAAAAAAGTATTTCAGAATTCCAGATGGGCGGCAATAGAGATGTTTAAGTGGTTGTTTCATTACCACCCTCACCACCTTTTCCAGGTGTTTTCTGGCGTTTAGTTTTACCTGCACAGGAGAAAAGAAAGATAACGTTCCCGGGATCAGTCCAAAAAAGCCAATATAGGGTTGCCCAACTTTGACAGGTGTAAGATCCTAGCTTTTATACCCACACCTTAGCACCCATTGGTTGAATTGTCTCCAAATTCTCTTACTCAATTGGACAACCGCAGCCGCTGATGCCCAGTTTAGATTCTAAAAGGCAAGAACTTACATCACAACACCCGAGACGACAACAGCTGTGGCCAACCCTCTGACCAGCCATGTCCCCCTCCTCCCTCTTCTCAGCCAGTAGTATGTAGGAGGTTGAAACGGGGGCTTCATGCAACTTAATTTAAGCAACAGGGGCATAAGACACTGGCACTGTGGACAGTCATGTACACACAGACAAATTGTCCTGGGGGAAAAGAATATCTGCATCTTACATCACCATGGCACTACTCTGATTCATAATAATTTGTATGTGACCACCCACAACATTGGTTCTGGTTGAACCGTGTCGAAGAATTTGTCCTTTGAGAGACACGGTGAACTAAAAGAGCAGTTGAAGCTACTTGACAGAGCGTTTATGAGTAGACATAAACTTTTACCTTCACAGAGGATTTTGTCGCAGTTTCAAGACTTAATGTTATTTAACAGAAAATGTAAACAAGTGTACCGCACAGTGCCGATGTACTGTAAATCTCCTAGTTGAATGAATAAGCAGATTAAACAAGCAACACAATGAGGTAAACTGGTGTAATTTGGTTAAACTTAATAAAGTAGTACTTCTGTTATGAAGAATAATCAAGACTTATTTTCAATGACAGGAGAGCAGGAAGCAGAGGCTAAGCAGGCTGTACCAGTAGAGGGAAACAGAGAAGGGCACAGACTTTCAGCAGAGCCTGACCTCAACTCTCTTTTGCCAGGAGGAATGTGACGGGAGTTTAGACCGCTACAACAAACTGCACGTCCGGATTCAGCCCTACTGCTATTTCACAGGGTTGGATTATGAACAGGGCAAATGGTCCGAGGCCCATGAGACAATCTAGTGTGAATGTAAGATGTAGAATGTGGATGCTTTAGTGACCCATGACTGCACTTTCTACACCTCAACCCATACCAGTGCCCTCCTACAACCCATACCAGTGCCCTCCTACAACCCATACCAGGGTCCACCTACAACCCATACCAGGGTCCACCTACAACCCATAGCAGGGTCCTCCTACAACCCATA
>JACXGM010035567.1:0-11631 GCA_016801145.1 Umbra pygmaea | reverse complement strand
CCTGTCCCTGCTGAAGAGAAGCAGGCCCAAACCATGATGCTGCCACCACCATGTTTGACAGTGGGGATGGTGTGTTCAGGGTGATGAGCTGTGTTGCTTTTACGCCAAACATAACGTTTTGCATTGTTGCCAAAAAGTTAGATTTTGGTTTCATCTGACCAGAGCACCTTCTTCCACATGTTTGGTGTGTCTCCCAGGTTGCTTGTGGCAAACTTTAAATGACACTTTTTATGGATATCTTTCAGAAATAACTTTCGTCTTGCCACTCTTCCATAAAGGCCAGATTTGTGCAGTATACGACTGATTGTTGTCCTATGGACAGACTCGCCCACCTCAGCTGTAAATCTCTGCAGTTCATCCATATTTATCATGGGCCTCTTGGCTGCAATCTCTGATCAGTCTTCTCCTTGTATGAGCTGAAAGTTTAGAGGGACGGCTAGATTTGCAGTTGTCTGATACTCCTTCCATTTCAATATTATCGCTTGCACAGTGCTCCTTGGGATGTTTAAAGCTTAGGAAAACTTTCTGTATCCAAATCTGGCTTTGAACTTCTCCACAACAGTATCTTGGACCTGCCTGGTGTGTTCCTTGTTCTTCATGATGCTCTCTGTGCTTTCAACGGACCTCTGAGACTATCACAGAGCAGGTGCATTTATACGGAGACTTGATTACACACAGGTGGATTCTATTTCTGTTTTTGAAATCCCAGCTATTTCTCACTTTTTAAAAGTGTTGGTGTTGTCCTACATCATTGCAGAGTTGTTATTTTGTCATTTTCCCTTCCTACTTCCTGTCTGTAATGTGTTTAGTAAAATAGGCGACCGTCTAAAAAACATGAGCGATTTAGAGGCACCATAGCTCTGGCTGTGTTCATCCCACTGAGATGAGCTACCATCCATTATTTTTATCTGATCCTCCCCTTTCCAACGGTAGCAAGCTTTAGTTGCTAGCATGTAGGGTTCGCTGTAGCGCTCTATAAAACAAAATGAAAAACAAAATGTAACGTTAATTACCGGAAAAAGTGAACAGCCAACTCATTTGAGTGTCTTGTCGTACAACCGAACGCCATAGCCACGCCCTAAATGCCCCTTTCCTTTATCGCCAATTTTAAAATCAACGAGATCATAATTAAAAAAATTTACATCATGATAAATTCCAGAAGGCTTAAGTCTAGCGATTGAGATCATATACTCATTATGAAAATGATTATTACCTCAATTAATCAAGTGTATTATGTATTCTCATAGACTCTTACAGAAACCAAGTTCTTTTGCAACCATGAGTATCGCCCCCAGCTGGAATTCAGATAGAATGCAGGTTTAAGGCACTTCCTCATTTGCAACAATTTGCCAAACCGGATGCTCATCCTGTGTTTGGGACATACTAACCATAGTTTGGCATACTATATAGTGTTTTGGCACAGGCGAAAGCGGGCAGCCACCTGGAGCGGCATTTATTGTGAAATGGTTTAGTCTTGACTTCTGGTCGTGAGTGACAGTGTTGGAAGGATCATGGGAAATCTGTTAATTGTCGAGTGCCAAATAAACACAGATGGACAGGAAAAGGTCAAAGCCATCAGGTGCCTAACTTGGAAATAAAAGTTTCTAAAAGGTATGCAACTATGTTCTCTCTGTATGATTACGTTATCCATGTCAAGAATGAAGGGCTAATGTTAGTTGGTGGGTATAACTCTTACGTTATCCCAGATTAAGGATGAAGATCTCTGCCTCTACTTCTCCCCACAGCATGTGTGTGTGTGTGTGTTTGTGTGTGTGTGTGTGTGTGTGTTAGTATGTGTGTGTGTGTAACTTATTTACAATATGCAACTTTTGTAGTTTAAGCAAACCAATTAGTATTATTTTCAATATGTTTATTTACATACGGAATTATATGACCTACGTATTTCTGAATATACAACCTTTGCAGACCTGCCAAAATTCACTTGAGTTCATAGCCACCTGCATAGATAACTGCTTTCTAATTTTCTTTCAATTCTCCTCTACGCCTTTACAAAATAAACGCACAATATCCTGAATAAAAGCAATACCTTATAGTATCGGTTATACACTGTAAAAAATATAATGTAATACTTCATTGTTTTCTGAAACCCGTCGATTTCGACGCAAGGGAACAAGGGGAGTACTGGCATTTGTTTTCCACTTCAAGCACTGATCTCATGGTTGTGTTGTCTTTATATACTTGCCTAATGAGTGTACTTCCTAGGCTGAGATCATTTCTCTCTGTTTAACAATAAAATATCTGACTATTGGAATATGATGCCCTATTCAAAATAAGCTTGAATTATATTACCATTAATATACATTGTTTAAAATACTATACCTCTGGTCAACATACCGGTAGCTAACATGTATGTACAAAATGATGTGTACCATCTGGGTTCACTTAGTTGTGCATGTAAAAACTGATTGGTAGCTGAACCTCTCTGAATGGATTCTAACATGAGTTTCGTCCCACATGAGAAATAAGTCACTCTATTTAAGCATAGTAAATGTTTGTCTAAGAATAATATAATTACTAGCTATTACACAATGTTTATTTTGGCTTCATTGGCATTGGAAACAATATGTTCTACAGATAATACATGTAGATTGTGGTGTACTGGTGTGTTTATTTTCCCACTTCCAGAAGCATAAAACCAGAAATCCAGGCTGTTATGGTAAGTTATGTACTATATAAGTACATTACAAGTAAGCACCCCTCAATTTTAACTAGAGATCACACATTATGTGTAACAACTAGTAATCAGCCTAATTTCGTTTTTTTAGTTAAACAAATTCATACACTTCATTTTGGGGTCAAATACTGACAGCATTCATTGGGGATATGAACAATGCACATCAATGTGCGAGTAAGTAGGTTCGTTTAGGCATAAGTCATAATCTGACAGACACCCAGCGCATCCACAATGGATTAGAAAATCTTTCACAGCTGTTAATTATTTGGATGCAGCATAGAAAAACATACTAATTTGGTGATTTTCTTTAAAACTTGTGTGGTTACATTTCTGGAAATACAGACCACTTGCACTACCAGTTACTTGGTGTTATTACACTGTAACTAGGCCTTCTAGTAAGGTGTAATAAGGATCCATACACATTAATTTGTAATGACTATCTCTAAACTTAAGTTCTATGTCAAAGCAGCACTACATCCCAAATTACTGCAACCAGCCAGCAAAATCTAGAAGCCAGCAGCAGAAATTCAACCAAACCCACTTTTAATACCTCATGTTCACACAAGCTGTTTTTCACTGGTGCTTGTTAAAACCCAGAGTACATTAGCAGTATGCGGACCCAGCCTTATTTGATAGATCACTAAAGTCTTTTTTTAGGCTGTGTTATTTCACAAGGTCTGCTGTTTGCCCCTGTTCCTCCTGGCCCCTGTGGGTTTGGCTGGGAGACCCTGTGGTCAGTTCTGGGTATGGCACATGGACCGGACAGGGTCAGGGACAAATACTGGCTCCTCTTCTGTTTGTCTGTATAAAACAAAACATCAGAGAGACATACAGTAGTCAGACTATTGGTCACCATATGCACTTCTGTACTGTAAGAATGGGTTGTTAGAGAATCACAAAACACCGGAATGCACAAGACATTTTGGGGACATTTGCCGCTTGATGTTGACATTCAATTAATTGGAAAGTTGTTTGAGGGGGAGACTGAATGGTGCAAACGCTTGTATGTACCCGACTACCTGTTTTATTAGCCACGTGTTGTATCACCCCAGAGCAGCCCAAGATACAAGTCCACTGAAACAAAATTCCTTTGAATTCAACTCAGTGTTAAAAGCAGTCTGCAGGCTATTGTTCTGAGTCTTCAGCGATACTCTGTCATGTTCTCGAAACATCCTTACCCCTTCTCACACCACAGAGCCACAATGCATTCAACTTTCAGAAGAGACAAATGAAAGACACTCCTCCAGGAACTAAGCAATAGGTTTTAACTAGCCTAACTGCTTCTGTATAAAACCTAGAATAATGGTGTCTAGACTGCAGGAAATACAAGTTTTTAAAGACTTAAATACAAGTTTTTATTGAGTTAAATTTATTCCAATTTGACAATGGTGACAGTGGTGGTGAATGCATTACACGCTATATTCTATATATCCTTATTTGTTTTATTGGGAGAAGAAATTGAATTAATGTTGCAGAGATCCAATATGCAGATGTACTATACCCCTCCAGTGCACTGATAACAGGTTCATTGGTTGGGCTTTGTGGATCTGCTTTGGTGAATGTTATTATTTCATCATATATCCAACCTGTTTCCAAACATTAGGCTCAGTTCCATTTCACCTTGAACAAGGCAATGGAGATGTTCCTAAGGGAGATAGAGGAATAGAAGGTGGATTGTAGACCATTATCTTTGTGTTTTCGCATCTCTCAAAAGCTGTACACATTTGTGCCTATTGGTCTATCCATCCACCCGTCCATCTGTCCATCCGTCTGCCCGTTCGTTCCCCTAGGCGTCAGCAGAGCCATACATGGAGGAGAGGACCAAAGCCGTGGGTGTGAATGCATGTGCGTGTGCCTACAGCATGTGCACGAGAAAATGTGTGCATGGGTGCGATATGTTGTACAATATCAGGACGTTCATGTGTAGTGGGTATCATTAAAGTGCTGTTGTGTAACTATTTATGTGTGTGTGTGTGTGTGTGTGTGTGTGTGAGAAGCATAGCTTTCCCCAGTGCACTGATAGCCTCGCTCCAGTTGCCGTGGTGATATCATCTCCCAGGTGCATCGCTCAGTGGTCCATACACTCAGGAGAGGGGAGCTGTGTCACACACACATTTTAAATACTTCATTTGAGCCCACATCCTTGGATAGCTGGCCTGTGTCCTTGTGTGGTTTAGATAACCATCATTAACACGTATGTCCCTCCGCCACGGTGGTGTTACAGCAGCTTCATCTCTTCTGTCACACTCTCCCTCCATCTAGCTCCACAGCATCTCTCCATCCAGCTCCAGCGTTACTGCAGGTGTCCCCCCGTCCCTGCGCTCGCTAATGAGAGTGAAAATGAGAACAATGGGGAGAAGAGCTCTGGGCCTGCCAGCTCATCTGGGCTTCGTTGATCTTGTTAATTGCGTCCATGGACGAGCTCCTCTCTCTTTGAAGTGTTTCTGAAGAGGCCGCTTCAGAGACCAGCAATTACCACACATCATGTAATTGCTGCAAGACAGGCAGCCCGTGTGAGAGAACGTGTGCATCGCTGTGTGTTTGTGTGTGTGTTTGTGTGTGTTTATGCGTGTGAAGCCAGAAGACAAAGAGGACTGTCGTTTCCTGTTGCATTAATGTAAAATCCCAAAGCCCATTTGCGCCTATTTGCATTTTCTTTTGGAGGACTGAAACTTTTTTGTGACGCAGCATGATCAAATTAAGATGCCAGATCTGAGTGTGTGCCTGCCGAGGAAATGGCTGAATAGAAGTGCTCCTAAGATGCTGTAAACAAAATGTCCAAACATCAAAGACAATGCAACTGGTGAACTCTCTTGAAGCCTTAAACTAGTGAACACTTACATTTTCCGCAATAAACTGTCAGTTCAGATGAAAATAAACCATGGTTTCAGATTAAATACATTTTCATATCAGGTTATGAGCCAAAACTGAGATTTTTAAACAACATTTTTGATAGAAAATTCTGTGATAAATAATATACGTACATAAATAAAGAAAACAGCTGCAGATTTGTATGGTTGATTGCTACAGTAAATAAAAAAGTATCATCTGGCAGTATTCTGAATCCCCTGACCTGTGTATTTAGTGCTTTATGACTTTAGTTTATTCTTGGTTTGATAAATTAAAAATAATTGCATGGTCTGATTTACTATACGATACTGTTTTGATAATAATTGTAAATATTACATGCTATTTGAAACATTAAATGATTTGTGGGGTTTGTTGTGCCAATCACTGCAGTGTTTATCAACCAGCATCCATTCAGATAATACAGTTGTATATGACATACATTACTTTATTATTTCATTAAAGTCAGTCATCATCTTATCTCTGCTCACATTAGCAGGCAGAACATTAGCCTGAAAACGATGTAATGTTATCTCTGTTAATGTTATCGCTTATCTATTTAGATTAGAGGCTATCAGTAGGCAGCTAGCGTGATGTACGGGCTAGCTATAACTACGCTCAGAAGAGTTTCCAGGCAGATCCGCATCGGCATAAATATTCATGCCCCTTGAACGGTTTCCACATTGTGACAACCTGGAATGAAAAAAAATTGTATTTTTTACCATTTTGCACAGCATACCAATCACTTCGAAAGTGTAAAATATTTAGTGTTCTGACACGAAAGGTTAATAATAAAAATACAAAGAGGCATTTGTTGGTTACATAATTACTCACTCCCCTATGTCAATACCCAGCATCTGGGTTACAGAACCACTTTTGTCCGCAATAACAGCTTTGAGTCTTTTGTGTTGTCTCTACCTGCTTTGCACATCTGGATCCTGCAATTTTAGATCATTTTTCCTGGCAAAATTGTTCAAACTCAGGTTGGATGGGGACCATTGATGAAAAGCAATTTTCAAGTCCTTCCAGAGATTCTAAATCGGATTGAGGTATGGCCTTTGACTGGGCTTTTCCAAGACATTCAGGTTATTGGTTTTAAACCACCCTAGTGTAGCTTTGTCTGCGTGTTTAGGGTCATTATCCTGCTGGAAGGTGTCTTTCAGACTGAAACATGTTTTCCTCAAAAAATACTCTGTATTTGGCTCCATACATCTGGCCCCCAATCCTAACCAGAACCCCAGCCCCTACCGATGAAAAGCATCCCAACAACATGATGCTGCCACCACCATGCTTCATCTTCGGGATGGTGTTCTCAGTCTAATGAGCAGTATTGGATTTATGTTAATGCCAATAAATTACATTTTAGTCTCAGTAGACCAGAGAACCTTTTTAAACATGTTTGCTGTGTCTGCCACATGACTTTTGGCATCTCCAAATAACATTTGATATTTTCATTTTTTTCAGCAATGGCTTTCCTTTCGGCACAGGTCCTTGTAGCCCAGCTTTGTACAGCATCTGGGTTACAGTTGTCCCATGGATCCCTGCAGCTCCTTTAGTGTTGCCATTGGCCTCTTGGTTGCTTTTCTGACTGCCCTCCATAGCCGGCCACTGAGTTTTGGTGGATAATCTTATCTAGGCAAAGTCAGGGTTGTGTCATATTCTTTCAATTTTTTATAATGGATTTATTGGTTCTCTGGGGGATATTGAAAGTTTGGGATATAATTTTATAACCCAACCCAGGTTGATGCTTCTCCAGAAATGTATCCCAGATTTGTTTTGTTCACTCCTTTGTTAGCTGATTGTTTACTGACATACTCTCGAGCCTTCCAGAAACAGGTGTATTCATTTTGAGATCGTGTGACACTTTAGTTGTGATGGACTCCATTCACATAATTCTAGGTTTTATTTAACTTCTTTGTGACAATACTAAATATTTTGTACCTTCAAAGTGTTCAGTATTTTATGTAAAACTAATGTAAAATTCCCAATGCAAACCTATTTTAATTCAGGTTGTCACACTACAAAATGTGGAAACATCAGAGGGGGGTGAGTACTTATGCAAGGCTCTGTATGTCCAAGCTACAGCAAGGCTGTGACAGAGAAAATATGTATTTTGTGTGTTGATATTTGTCATAGTCTTCTTTCTATTAATCTCCTTTATGTCTCTCCTCTCTCTATGGTCCCATTGTTGTACACAGTGTTGCCAACAATTCTTCAGTGAGGGTCTCTATTGGCTTCTTCATATATCACTAGTCATCAAAAGATGTTGTTTCCAACATATCAAATCCATGATACGCTATACAATTTGCACAGCATGGTAGAACAGTTAAATGCTAACATTGCATCCCTAACATTGCATATTGATGTGCTGAGATTTTCAATCAATGTTTTCATCTACAGTAGAGCAGCAAGATGTGTTTTCTTTCTATTAACAATATTCTTTATTTGACAGTTATTATACGTGGTAATGTACTTGTTTGGTGACAAAAGTGTTCTCGTCAGTGTTTACATCTATGACTACCTAGTCTGCTTGCTAGCTTGTTTGAGCTTACAAGGTGTCTCCAAATCTTGGGCATGCACTGCTGGTGTGCCAAGCCTCTGGCGGTTAGCATCACCGGCGTTCTTACATCACCGTTCCTTCCCATACATCATTAAGCAGCGCATATGTGTCCATTTAGTGATTTTCGTTTGTGTGTATATAGGTTTGGTTGTGTTATCGTCATTTGTGGGCTATTTTCCTACCTGTACCAGATCTGTACCGATTGTTATAATTCACCACTTCCGAAATTGCTTAGATTTCCGCCTTGCTTGGCATTGACATTTCTTTTGGGTATCACTGTAGTCCAGTATTATTGTTTGCTATCACTGGCTCCCTTTTCTCACTTTCGTTTGTGACAGATTCAAGTGGGGACAGTCACCTAATGCTATCAAAACCCAAGACAGGTTATCCCGAAAAAGTAGCTGAATTTATTGCTAGCCTCAATACGGCTGAAAACTTTCCAAGTTATGTGAATACAATTTCTAAGATACAACCATCTGCATTCAAGTAAATTATAAAACAATGGATGGACTGACATCCATTGTAAATGTGTCCATAGGAGCAGCCCAGGAAGTCCAAACCTGAAGAGTACTTACACAATTAGACATGAATGGGTGTAGTATATGTCAAATTTACCATGGCTTAGTGCTTAGTCATAGAATGTTGGCAATGTGTTCCAAACTCCCGAGATGCTTTACTGCTTTTATAAACCAGTATTCATTATAATTAGAGAAGTGAAATATTAGGTCATACCAGTGACTGATAGAGTTCTCTGTGTGTTTTGAATCCTGGATGCTGATTGGTGGATAGCTGTAGTATTTGAGATTGTATACCATGGGTATAATATCACATCACTATTAACATCTTAATTGCATTTTAACCAGTTTATAGAAGAAATAAATCTACTCAGGGAGTTGCAAAATATTGCCAATATGCCACGACTAAGCACTGTGCCTAACTGTACGTACACACCGCCACAGACTTGAGCTTCCAAAGAAGCTCTGGACGCCCTGTCAAGGACGCTTGTCAAAAAAGTATAGGGAAGCTTTAGACGCTTTGGCCACTCTGTCGTGGTATGATCAGACTGTAAAAATACGTAGCCTTAAATATATCGTGAGCAAATTAATTGCATTCCCGCTTAAATCGAGGGAACATATTTCCAATAAGAGTTGAACTCATCCTCATATGTGTATCACTGGATCATTATGGATCATCGGGAAGTTGTTGTGTTTGGTGCCGCTTTATTGTATTTGCGGAGAAGAAGTCGACGTCGGACTCTGAGATTTGGGTTCATGACACACTCCAGGACCATCATTAAAGGACTTCTATATTTCGATTGGTTGCTGGTCGTTAGCTCCTGAACCGCGTCATAGCTCATTACCATAAAGTTGAACAAACTTCAACTTTTCTGCTTGACGCTCTGGTCGCTCAACACGCCCAAAACGCCCAAAACCTGATGCCGACTGATTTGCCGGTCCTTGCAGCTGAGAAAAGCTGGCTTTCATTGAAAATGAATGACTTCCGGTAACTTTGGAAGCTCAAGTCTGTGGCGGTGTGTACGTACAGTAAGAACAGCTGAGGTATGTTGGCCATATACCACAGCCGCTCTTTCATTACTGCATATATGTAATATGGCAGCATTCATGATACAAAACACCCAGTTTATAAAAATGTACCTATGCTGTGATTTATTGAATCAGCTGACATTACAAAATATATGTTAGTTGCAATAGAAATAACTTCATTGCAAAAGCAAGCAGCCATTGCAAATGAACCCATTTGCCAGTCCAATTGCTATGGGTAGAGGTTCTATCCATTCTTTTTCTATGGGTTTTGCCATGCAAAGTTACAGTAGCTCCTCCTGCTACATCGCAATGCACAAGGTATCACATTTATTGCATTTGTTTATTCCAGTTTCTCTTCTAAATTATGTAATTCCTCTCTAAATAAATTGTGTTGAGTCTGATTAAATTGTAAATTATTAGTCTTATAAAAAATGTAAACATTGGATAATTGCTCAGCATTACCTGACGGTCAACAGACGTAAGGCTGTACACTCAAGGCCCTCCTGTACTTCCTGTACACCCACAACTGTGTGACCACACAGCTACAACTCCATCATCAAGTTCACTAACGACACAGTCTTATTCACTAACAACGACGTGTCTGCCTAGCTACAGACACCTACGGCGTCTTTGGTTCAAATCTCATAGAGGGTAGACCAGTCACTCCATATGGTGGGGAAGACAGGATGGAAGCAAATGTACAATCTTAAAAGGTTGATGAAACCTGGTCTGTCCCAGAGAGCCCTCACGGTGTTTAACAAAGGCTCTATAGGGAACAAAGTGACAGGCTGCATTACATCCTGGTTTGGCATCTAAAAGATGTCATCTAAAAGATGTCAAACCGTATGGCTCTGCAGAGGGTGATATGTTCAGCTGAACATGTCATCTGGGTCCTCACTGCCTCCTCTTAAAGCTACTATGCCAGGTGTCACAGCAAGTCAAGGAAGATCATCGCTGATGCTAGCCGTTCAATCCAAAGACTGTTCCGGCCACTGCTAGACGGCGTCAGTACTGGAGCATCCTGCAAAAAAACAAAACACTATTCAGTGGTACAGATGGCCCGGATATACGGGTGGGGGCAATGTCGGGCAGTGCTCTCCTCAGATACCTATGTAACCGTACGTAATGGAAATACTGTGGCATTACGCAGACAGACTTACGAAATGCCCATTCAAATCTCAGCTTTTGTAGGGATTGAATCGCCGTTCTACTGGAGCATTTCCAAGAACAGACCAATCGGTTATAGTTTAAAGTACTTGGAGAACATTTAGTCCAGGCATAACATGCTATGTTAGTGAGGTTAAGGTTAGGGTAATGTTAAGGTAAACTAAAAAAGATCAGTTTCATAACCGTACGAGTCTTACGTTTCCCTGACTTTGGAAATTTACACATGTGAACGACTGTTTTGTTTTGTATGATCTTTTACATATCGTTATTAGAACAACCTGGAATTAGTTATGCCCCCATTGATAAAAAAGTGAGTCATTTCATCCTAGAGCCGGGCCCGTGGTACAGTACTAAACTCTTTTTTGCCTTCCACCACCTCCACTATAGACAACAACATTACTGCCCTACAAATACACAATGGACAATTGTGTCACACATTGATCATCACACAGTATCAATATGTTGTGTAACTGTTTACATGTACAGACCTCTATATACTAGGCTTGGTTTGTCTTTAACTTTTTATGTTGTATTGTTTCTATTAAACATTGTGCTTTTTGCAAATGTTTTAATACGGCAATGCTGAAGCTGTGGCATAACATTTTCAATATACAGGACATGCAATTATATCTGTGTTTCTTTGCATATTACATACATAATGGGGGTGGCAAGATGGCCTAGTGGTTATTGCATCTGATTGGGGTCCATTTGGACCCTGGTTCAACCCCCCCACTCTTGTTGTTCTGTCTGTGACAAGACAGTTAACCCTAGAGAATGTTAGTCAACTTACCTGGGGGGTATTCCATCAACGCCGCAAA
>JACXGM010035566.1:0-11555 GCA_016801145.1 Umbra pygmaea | reverse complement strand
TGTGTGTGTGTGTGTGTGTGTGTGTGTGTGTTGCACTGGAAAATTTTATTAGGTTTCAGCTCAGCTGGCTCTCAGACTGACTTTTATCTGAATGGATGACTACACAGAAAACCAGCCTAGGCCACATAAATACATTAATCCTTCTAGCATTGCTAATGCTAACTTCTGGCTACCATTGCAACTGTCCTATAGCCCTAAAATCATTAGTCAGTTGCTGGCCATGGGGAATCAACAGATGCATTAAAGACAAAGTCCTGTCACATGTATTGGGTTTCAGTGTCTGTCCCTACAGCACGCTGCAGTATTATAACTCAATTCAGAAAGCTGTTGGCCTGGAGAATTGATGACTCCTCTCCTCTCCACCTGACGGCCTGAACGTAAAGAGAAAACAATGCCTGTTATCACTGTTTTGTCCTGTTTTTTTTATTCAAAAGGCAACCATAAGTGATGAGGGGCTAGCGCTCTGGAACAAACGAACCAGTAGGGGCATGGGTTTGAAACCACTCCAGTGATATAGCACACCCTCTCCTACTGTGCCACACTAGCCTATCTAATAATAAAACGAGAGAAGAGTAAAAATGTAAAAGGAGTGGAAGTGCCCACTACAAAGGATTTCAAAGGCAACATCAGCGTTGATGGGCCGTGTCAGCCCGAAAGGACATTCAAAGCAGCCTGCTGGGTAATGTCTGTCCCCCTCAGTCCTCCTCTGGGTCAGGGTTTCAGAAAATCTGCCAGTCCCCATGACAGCAGAAGGCAGACACTGAGGGTCTGTGTAGTTTAGCCTCGAACACACAACAACCACGCATCCATAGCTGCTGAACTCAACCATAAAGGCAAACTGCCACTTTGTCCAGACCAGAGTTTCCTCTGTAAGGTATGGGTCATCGCTTCAAAGCATTTAAAAGATGGGCTGGCTCCATGCTCAGTTCCAAACTGATCTCTAGCACTTACTGCCTACCAACTGGACTCCTCTTGTTCATTCATCTGGAAGGAGTTGATATTGCAATATGGTAATAACCAAGTAAGGTTAGGTGAAGTTAAGGGATTTCTCGATACATTACCCACAGTGGCAATCCCATTTGAGCTGCAGAGGGCTAGTTATAATTTCTTAGCATTGCACTGCTTGATTGTGCTTCTGTACTTTCAGCAAAACACTAACGTTTTAGTGCAAAACACTACAGTGCACTTTCACTATATACCATAACAACTGTAGTTGTCTCTCAGGCAAAATACTAACATTGAAAGTACAGAAGCGTAATCAAGCAGTGTAGCAGTTAAGAAACAATAACTACAGCAGTAAATGTACATTTCCCAGGTTACAAATCAGAGCACCAAAATGCTTTCTAGTGACATTGTAGAAAGATTGAAAGGCCTCCCGTTGGTTGTCGCACGGCCCTCTCTGGTCATGTAATTAAAAGCAGAAGCCATTTCCATGTAAAATGATCAATGACCAACTAAATGAGAGGTTTAGAAGAGCATATTTAATTTGGTGTCAAATGAAGGCTAAGAGTATGTCAAAAACAGTTTGTTTTTCAAACATTTTAAATCAAATAAGCTAAATATTTGTCCATATTTTGTTTCAGAGAACTTATTTTATTTCTGTATTAAATAATATTGCGTAGTGTCTTGTAAAAAAATATATATTTGTACATATTTTACTTTTATCAGTTTGCTTGAAAAATAAAATTATTTTTATAGTCACTAACAGAAAAATAGCATATTATATTAGTAACAAACCACAAACAACCAACTCACACATGGAATCATTGTGTTGAGCTGTACTGTACAATGATTTACCACTTAATACCATTTATTAATTCAAGTAGTAATTAACAAAAGAAATGTTCCTATGCTTAACTTAATATCATAGCAAACACCCTATTCACTCTGCAGACATTTTAATTTAGCAATGAATGGTTTTTGTTTGGCATACATTTAAATTGGAAATCTAAGTCTGTCATTCTGTTATCATTGAAATTGCCTTGGAGCTGTAGAGAATGCCAAAGTGGCTTGGTAATAAAAGTAATTTTGAACAAGTGCTTAATACCATGGCAACGGAGCAACAGCATGAAGGAGAGGGGTAAAGCTACTGTGAGTGGAGATTTAACAGGAGATGGAGAGGGAGGAGGACAAGAAGATAGATATGGTGTCACTAACTCAGGCCCAAACAACAGCAGCACCTGCAGGGCTATGAGAATAGAAAAAGTCAACAAAAGCACTACTTCTGCTAAGTGGAAAACTATTCAGGAAATTCCTTCAATACTTAATTTTCAGATGGCAAAAAGCCTGCAAATCCAATTGCATTATCATTTCAGATGCATAATTTCAGAACAAAAATGTTCATGCACTGGTGGTTTTTAAACATTACTTGAGCATGTTCACTGGGTGATCATCTATAACAATCAGTGTTGGGTATAGTTACTTTTAGGATTACTTTTTAGTTACTTGATGAGTTCACAAGTTTTGGGAAGTCCCTAATTGAGACAAAATGATCAGGTTAATGGAGTTCATATCTTACTGGTGACCATGAATGATATGTTCTTTACTCTTTCTATTTGTTTTATAGGTCACTGTTAAGATATGAACTCCATTTACATGATCATTTTGTCTCAATTAGGGACTTCCCAAAACTTGTGAACTCATCAAGTAACTAAAAAGTAATCCTAAAAGTAACTATACCCAACCCTGATAACAATGGATTTACAAATTGAGATTTTGTTGAAAATGCCGCTATACATAGTTAATTCCAAGCCTATGGGGAGAATGTCAAAAATATTTTTTTAATATTATTGAATTTTTTATTTTTTATTTCATCTTTATTTAACCAGGTAAGTATGTACTGTAGAGAACAGTTTCACATTTAAAACGGCAACTTGGCCAAGGTAAAGCGCTGAGGTGCAGAAGACATAAAAGTTACAATATGTGATTTTGGAGTCACCATTCTGACAAGCACAATTGTTAATTTCTAAGTCATCACAGCACTAAATCTGTCCATATATATAGGTACTATTACCATGCAACATACAGAAATTGTGATTCACACCCATACACAAGAGAATGCAATGCAATTAATAGGAACCCTAGCATGACAAAATAATTTTCATGTCTTTCAATAACTTCTTATTGTATTAAAAGGCCCAAGATCTTCTATGGTGCCTTAAAGATGTAGTCTAAAATTTCGGCCACTGGTTTTAAAAATGGCACTACTCAGCCAAATAGGCACCATGGAAATTGTGTAGAATGTAAATAGGGATTCCGGAATTCGGAATGAACTGACAAAACCTGATAAAACACTTCTGACACAAAATAGGACATTGAGTTTTATTTAAAAAACATCTGAAAAGCCTGAATATTTTAATTAATGGTAACAATCACAACAGATTTTTTTGTTATTCATTTATTTCACAGTGTAATGTATCAATTATCAAAACTAAATTACATAGGTCCTCAAGATCATTTATTTTAACACATTTCAAACAAAATAATAATAATATTTTTTAATACTGTAGGGAGGGTAGGCTTAGGCTACAATCAAACGTGCATCAGGTCACGTCATGCAGCATGAGTAACGATGGCTGGCTAGTTAGTTAGTTGAACGAGAAAGCCAAAGCATGCCAAAACACCTGTTTAAGATATCTAATTTGTGTAATTAACATTCAAGGCACAGAAAAAACTGATTTAATGTATCAAAGAAACAATTGAAAAAATATACTCATTAATAAAGCCTAAATTTTAAAATAAATTAAACCCAAGAAAAAAAAATCCCAAAAAGTTGGGGCAGTATGGAAAATGCTAATAAAAACAGAGTGATTTGTAAATGTACTTTGACTTGTATTTAAACAAAAAATGTAGAAAGCCAAGGTATTTGATGTTTTACCAAATCAATTGCATAGTTATTTTTATAATAATTGTTATTAATGTTGACAAGAAAACAACATAAACAATGACAAATGCACCCTTTATTTCCCTGTACACCCCCCTGGCCTGCGCGCAAAAGAACATCCCTCCCACCAAACATGACCCCCCCCCCCCACAAAACGAACAAACTTTAGACTCCAGCATCAGCATAGACTACTTAGTCTCGATTGACAAGAAGCCAGTGATCTGTTTTTCAGACGTGATGAAAAAATACAATCTCTACAGCAGCACGTTACTGTACAGAGCGAGAATAAACTCCAATTTTTACTGCATTTTATATTAGGAAAAATGCGGTGCCAATTATTTTTAATATAACATCAACATACAAAGCAGCACATTACTGTATAGAGCGAGAATAAACTTAAATTTTTACTGCATTTTACATAAGGAGAAATGCAGTATCAAAATTAGAAATGTGGTTAGAAATTAATCTCTTACCAATGAAACCTAAAGTGAAAGTTAACACACGGGCTCAGTCGTGCACTTCCATGTTGCTCTTTTACTGTTCATGAGTGCGATATGGAGCTAGCATATAATCTGCATTATGGCATTGAAACATTCAGAATGATCTATTCTCATCATGTTGGGGTAAACACTGAACAAAATGGCACCCTGTTTTTGCATATAGGCTTGTAGCTATGATTGATTAAGGCACGTCTGGGTTGTGTTCAAGACTGACAGGTCTTGTTTGCTTTTTGAAGAGAATTAATCACTTAAAAATGGCAACAAAAAAATAACTAATAGACCAATAAATTACAAATTCACAACCGCACTGCACAGCACTAGGGCACATATGGATCTGAAATGTAAATCTTGGAAACTAGGTTGCTGATAAGGTGGCAAAAAGCAAAGTAATAAGAATAATAAAAAACAAAACAACAAGATATGATTGTGCTGCACTCAATCACATAATTAGAGTGGTATATGAAATGGTATGTAAAGTGGCTGGGCAGTAACAATGGAATACGAATAGTCCTATGAAATAACTTAAATACCTCACAGTTCTGACCAGTCAACTAATACACCTCACACTTCTGACCAGTCAACGAATACACCTCACAGTTCTGACCAGTCAACTAATACACCTCACACTTCTGACCAGTCAACAAATACACCTCACAGTTCTGACCAGTCAACTAATACACCTCACACTTCTGACCAGTCAACAAATACACCTCACAGTTCTGACCAGTCAACTAATACACCTCATACTTCTGACCAGTCAACGAATACACCTCACAGTTCGGACCAGTCAACTAATACACCTCACACTTCTGACCAGTCAACGAATACACCTCACAGTTCTGACCAGTCAATGTATACACCTCACACTTCTGACCAGTCAATGTATACACCTCAATCGTCTGACCAGTCTACTAATACACCTCACAACTCTGACTCACACAGAGATGAGATTTTCTCACTTGCTGATAATATTAACAGTTTAGTTGCAGAGCTAACATTGTAAAGGTCAGCCTCTGTGCTGTACTCTATTCATCTCCAGAGCCACAGGTAGAACTAACACAAGGTTAGGGAGGCACTGACAGACCTAAACGGCGTTGGGTTACAAAGATTGAGAGTGCCATGGCAACAAGGTTGAGGAAGACCAAGTACAATGATGTAACTGATTAGGTTTAAGACTAGCTTTGTTCAAGGGACAAACACTTAAGACCATTGGAAATGGTTAGAATTTAATCTGAGTTAAACCAAGTTTCTTTTTCAACTGACTTGCTGTGTTTTTCCTGCATCTATTTTTGGCCTATATGATTTCTTACAGTCTGCTACATCCCATCATAGGTACTGAAGCCAGGGATAACTGTGACCTAAATTTGCTATTTGTCATCATATTGATTCCTACTGTAAGGTATAGATCACTACTCTGAACCAGCTGCCTGGCTCTCCATGCCAAAGGCTATGATGTTATTTTAAGAATGTTAGTTGAAATACTGTTTGTCGAGGGGTCCGTCTGGCGTAGTGGGTTAAGTCGCTGCATTGCACGACAGTCTAAGTCATGATAGTCATGGATTTGAGCCTGACTATGGGTTCTCCATAATTGATAATTGGGACTATCCAATTATCCATCGTGCCACGTCAAACTTCAGCAACGTCTTTTGTTCAGATCGGGCGCCTGTGGGTTCAATCGTAGAGATGTAGTTGGTGAACGTAATCCTCCAGTGCATGATCCGACTAATGGCTTCGTGTTGGACTTGCAGTGCTGCAAAAGGAATCGGCGGCTAGGGCGAAATGTGGTTGGATGAACCATGTGCGCTGCCTTCGCCATCCCGTCAGATCTGTGCAGGGAGTTGCGTAGCCGCAGACATACAACCCTCTATCTTGTTGCGATGTCTTATACTTACTAACCTCTTTTTCCATCTCTCTCAAAAGCCTTATTTTCCTTTTCTCACTTTATCTATCAAATATTTCATTTTCTCAATGATCTCTTTCAATGCCACCTTCTGTCTGTCTTTCCAGTGACATTCTCCTTTCCTCTGCCAGCTGCTTGTAGATAAGCAGGTTAATGTGCTCATTGGGAGTCCTACAGTGTCTCACCTCAGTAGGTCCATGTGTCACATATTGATTCGTCTTTTCAAACCGAAACTGTCTTGCAGGCTAATACTTGCCTATGTGTTCCATTAAATAAAGCTTATCTGGTTGTAAATTAATCTTCCATTAAAATATTTATTTGGAATATAATCTTCACGTTTTTTGTGAATAGAAGACAAAATGAAATTTAAGAAATAAAGATATAAAGGTGTCACACAAATCGTTCAGTCCTTTCATCAAAAGCAATAAGAGAAAATCACAGAAAAATGTGAGACGTACACATTTTTACTGAAATACGTGACATACTGTGTAATGGATCCAAATTGTTTATTCCTTTTTAGGATACTCACAGACTGTAAAAGGTTACTAACTGGAATATTCGTGAATTTAGATTTCCTCAGCAACTCAATCACCTTTCAGCAAAACAGTGTCTAAATATCTGCGGGAGACGACAGGGGCTCATTCAGCTGCTTCCTCTGCATGACATTCATTCATCAAACCAATGGCTTTGTTTTTATGGCCCTTTTTTGTTCTGTAGTCAAATCTCCAATAATGGGCAAAATGAGACATGGCTGGGTTTGGTCCAGGAGAGGAGATGGGACACAGTGCAGCTGAAGAATGTCTTGGGATTTTGAGTAAAAGCCTATAAACAAAAGAATTGTTCTCACTTTGGGATAATGTAATTTCCACATCTGTCATGAGGGTCTGTTATCCTGAGTTGAGGCATCCTAAAGTCAGGCTTCACTTTTCTTGAGGGGAACCGAGACATAATGTAACCATGACTCAAAAATACATGTTCTCTATTTAGTAGCCCTAATACAAATCACAATAATCCAACCCTTATTCTCGTGTCTCATAGCCTGACAGATAATTCTAAACCTGTCACCCTAATATCTTATTGTTTAAATTTTTATTCTTTAATGTTTTATGTACTGTAATTGCATTTATCACAAAAATTGCATTTGTCACAAAAAATTCACTGTACATGCAATTACATCTGTCTCCTGTACATGTAGTCTCTCAAGCCAGACAGTTAATCTTTGAATGGTTACAGTATAGACGTCTGGACAACTTCGCAGGAAAGTTTGAACACAGGGGAGGGACCGGAAATTTAACAATGAAAGGGAGGTGACGTCACTGTCTTTTTGCTACTGCTTCGTAATTCCTGCCGAAGTTTCTGCCCCACCTACCCAAACGTGATTGGTTGTAAAAGTTGCAACACACAGAGCAGTTGCAGCACTGCATCGGCCTGGCCAGTGTATAATTGATGAGAGAAACAGTAGGGGTGATCCAGATAGAACGCTGGGGTCCAGGTGTCTACACTGGTATGGCGCCAACCTTTTACAGCGGCTGGTAGGTGGGAGTGTGGAGGTCGATGTAGGGAAGCCAGTCAAGACACACAGACAACAGGCCTGGGAAGGGACGAAGAAATCACAGGATACAGCTCCAGAGATGCCCTGGGCCTGAGGTGTGCACATCTCCTGTGGGTGCAAGACAGTTGCCTTGGTAATGGGAAGATGGAGGGGCCACAGTGATGGTTTGTCTGAGGACAGTATCCTCACACACAACAGACAACCATGGTGATACTTTGGCTGCACAATTACCTTCCAGACAGATAACCTTGAAAAATGTATCTAATTAGGCTGCAAAAAACATAGCTCATTTAAAAGGCAGACTAAAGACCAACTATGGTCCTCAACGTTTAGAAGACGACAGGCGAGACAGACTGATGACAACGCATTTGTACAGCTAACCTTAACTCCGGGGCACCTCTGATATTTTCAACGTCAGTCTTCTAATACATTGATGCTTCCTGGAAACTTGCTGTGCTCTCTTTAATGACATCACACTTACCGTTTGGATCCATTATGACCAAAATGTCACCAGCAGATGTGCTTGGGGAGTCAGGTGGAATGGAAGAGACAAAGCTGTTGATCAGGCACAGATGCAGCAGGGAGGGGCCGGAGGTACAGGCTTAGGTACATCACAGGCTGTAGGAGGGAGTGTGAGCCTGAAATTATTTCCCAACATGACTGAATCTTCAGCGGCCTAGACTGCACCCATCTATAATGATCAACATCACATCCACATCGGCCCTGTCTCCTTGGGCCTCCTCCAGGACAGGACGACTGTGTAAAGATAGAGGCTCCATGGATCACTTACACCAATTAGCCATAACATTGTGACCACCTGGGGTCAGCATGGGCACCCCGACTGGTCTGCGGCTACGCAGCCCCATGCGCAACAAACTGCGATGCACTGTGTGTTCTGACACCTTTCTATCAGAGCCAGTATTAACCATTTCAGCAATTTGAGCTACATTAGCTTGTCAGTAGGATCAGATTACATGAGCCTGCCTTTGCTCCCCACATGCATCAATAAGCCTTGGCCACCCATCACCCTGTCGCCGGTGCTTTGATGTCCTCGGGCCACTTTTGACAGGTACTGACAACTGCAGACCAGGAACAACTTAGCCCTTGTCACAGTCACTCAAATCCTTACGCTTGGCCATTTTTCCAGCTTCTGACAACAGGTTTGAGTACAAAATGTTTACTTGCCGACTGATATACCCCACCCATTGATAGGGGCCATGATAACGAGAACCAAGCCTCCTCAGCCCGGGTAATGCTGTTGAGCTAGAACAGTCCTCAACCAGGTGTCCACTAAACGAAGCATGTAATTAATGGAAGATACCCAACTCACAAACTGTAACAGACAAAAAGTTAATCAGTGATCACTTTTCATCTCTCCACCCTGAATGACCGCCAGGGGTGATGCCTGGACTTCTGGGGCCCCAGGAAAAAATATCTGCATGGCCCCCATTGATATGATAATACAATATCATACATTATTGTTACATTATTACATTATATACATTATTATTATTATCCCTCTTAGGGCCCCCTGAATTTTCATCACCTTTCACCCCTTTACCACACCGCTAATGTGTCAACAACAACAGTTCGGTCACATACTGTTTCAGGCAGTAAACTGCAGTGGCTGAGTGGTTTCACAAGCACTTCACTTCTTTTTCAAGTCCCATTTACCCAGTGATCCATTCATCTAACCAACCTCAAAGTAATATCCTCCGACTTCCAATACAGGGGCCACAAAATGAATGAAACTTCAACAGTGGGATGCTGCTACGAGAAGGTCCAATGGCATCAGCTAGACTGAGGTGAAAATAGTAATTGGATCGCAATAGATGTCAACAGATTAAACATGTTAAAATGGTGTTTAACTAGGCCTGTCAAATGCTTTATTGAAATTTTTATTATGAAAGGTTTATTATGTGTTTACAAGGGAACCAGAGAGATAGAGCATAGCCAGCATGCCAAACCAACCACCAGGCTTGGAATTTCATGGTGTTAGGGATAAGGCAACTTGGCCTTAAGGAGGTGCCCAATATGTGAGCGCATCAAGGCCATCAAGCAACATCACCAAGTAAACTGCTTTGCAAAGTGAAAAACACTGCATTCATTTGCTCTCTCCTTGAACATGTTACAGGTCTAAACCTATAAGATGCTGTATGGAGATCTAACCTTACGAACACAGGATGAATTAGACAAGAGGACTGTAAAATGGTTTGCAGAAAAATAGGCTTCTCCATAAAATTTAAGTTATTTAATTTCTATTGTGTAGTAAAATCATATTTACATTACATGCTGCATACTTAGTAAACTGTAGATTTCAGTTTCATCCTACTTGAACAAAAAATTGCAGGCTAAACTCCTGTTATTCACACAGACATACATGCATATCGTTTCACATAGGAAGGCAAAATTGAAGGAGATGTCCATATTCTCCAAATCTTTTCTCCTAGATGCAAATTGACCTCAGCTGAACACCAAAATGAGAATACAAGCCTTGGCTCACATTTATCAAATTATGCATAGGAAAAAGAACCACACAATCTCAGATTTGTACCCTTGGATCAAAAGAAGAGATCTCTAATTTATCCTATCCAATCGTGAAGGACACTTGAGGTCCTCTTACAAAACAGTCTATAGCTCCTTGGCTGTTGATTCTATCACTCTAACATTTTAGACATATGTTGTCCTCCCTTGGGGGACATGACTAGAAGTATTTCCAGCACCATATCTATATGGCATTTTATTTGCATTTGAATGACGATATACGGAAAAAAACATATTTATTTTTTGCCATATTTACTGTGTACATTTATTCTAAATAGATTTACATTTCCAAATAATTCAAAGTCTTTCTTTTTCAAAAATATCAAGAATATGTTTCTCCTTGCTTCAGGTCCTGTGTAACAAGAGATTGACTTTGGGTATGTTTATCTAGGCGGAATTTGACACTTAAGCGTGTTTTATGATTCTCCGTCAAATCGACGGCGTACCCACGTAGACCTCTCTTCGTCAACGCGGACCCTCCGCCGTACCCTCCGCCGTCGAGTGACGCGCACCTCTACAAAAATGTAGCTTGCCCGTCGAGGCTACGCAGAGCGCAAGGACTGTGATTGGTCAGGTTAATACATCCTTCCGAAATGTAGCTTTTCCGTACAGTACAGTACAGTGAAATACATATACTTTTGCCCCATGACGTCTTTGTACACACTGACTTGCACAGCATTTTATTTTCAGTATCTTATCTACTCTTATTTGCCCAATAACCATTTGCACAGTCATACTCACTTGTTAATTTATTACATTGTATTTGCCTGCCACTTTAGATACCAATTTGATCTACCTCTGAAACTTATTTCTTTGCACTAATTGTACATTTACTTAAACTTTTCTCGTGCAATTTTGACTGTATCTTTTTTCCTCTCTTTACCCTTTGTGTAATTCTTGTGTATTTGTATACATGTGTACCACGGTCTGAACCAGCACCTTTTTGCTTGATTCATGTGGTTTATTATGCATTTTAAAAAATATACTATGTTCATAAAACTATAAATGTAAGAGTAAAACCTAATCGATCTATCTGTCATAACAGGGCCAAGTATGATGCCTGGAATCTCTAACGCAAGTCAGGTTGGTACAATTCCTGTCCAGACAGCCACTTGGTGTTCACAGAAATTAATACAGCAATGTTCCCTACATTATATACAACTTCATAGCAATTGT